>JADLIF010002196.1:0-34254 GCA_016648015.1 Steinernema khuongi | reverse complement strand
ACTTGTAACTCTGATGCGCATAGCAAAACCTCTTTTGTTCCGAGGGCATTTTAATTCGCTTGTTGTGGTGGTGTGCGTAAATATTTACAGAATGTAAACAAGGAACAACAAGGCACCGAAGTCTCTGTTCCCTGCTCTCGTAATCTTCGTTTTGCAAGAAAATCGGACATTTCTACAAAATCTCGAATGGCACAAGCCATGTCATAATCAGAAGCTGTATAGTACTGTAAACTAACGGATATTTCCCCTTCACCTTGACATTTAGTCCCAAAGAAGGAAATTTCTAAATTTGGAAGCCACCAAGGCCTGGATTACGATTTCCCCAATCCACTTGTTGACACACTTCCTACGCCAACAAGAGAGTAAACGAGCGTTAGGCTACACGACAGCGTGCAACGTCTCATCTCATCGTGCATGACAGCGTCTCATCAACAACAAGTTGATCATTGACTTTCCCGCTGTTTTCACCACAGCTGACGTCACGACATCGATCGCTTCATAGATAGATGTTGGTCGGTTCCACTTGCTCCTTTGTCCTTTCAGGTTATGCCGATAATTTCTTCCAATCACGCAAAGCTGCTCACCGAGTTCGCCAAATCCAAGCGCCTTGTAGCTGTCGTTGTGAAAGGCCGCCGAGACTTCTTCTTCAACCTGGAAGGTCTCGCGGAAAGACGACCCAAAGATGTCGGACTGATGGCGTTTGTTCCGAAAGAGTCGAAATTCAACGGAACTGTGAAGCTATTCGACGCCATCATTCCTTATGACGTAGGTAAATGATTTCAGAAAATGAGACGTTATCTTCTTAGGACTCTAAATCTTTCGGAAAGAAATTTCGCTCATTCGAGGATATTGAAATCACAGAACTCGATCCCTTCACTCAGGAGTTGGTTGCGCTTGTGCCAAAGGAAAAGGTTTGCATGATCCACTGCGAGGAGAACTCCATAAGTGCGGTTTGTCGCACAAGAAAACAATTTGCCCTTGCAGGTAAGTGTTGAGCTGGTCCAGCGGTCCATAAAGTGAGCCACATCTAGCTCACATACCCCTAGGAATCTGCCCATAACTTAACTTACCCAACAAGCTGGCAGAGATTCGAGAGCCCGGTTCGGCTACTCATCGTTTTTTAATTCTCTATTGACTTCAGGTACCTATCCAGAACACGCTCTCCACATGGGTCGTAAAGATAAGGTGCATGAAATTGCCCTCCAGGCTGGCATTCCACAACCAAGATCTACCTATATCTCCCTTTCCGATGGAAAAACAAAAGAAGAGATCCTCGACTTGGTAACCTCTGCGATACCGACGTTTCCTCTGTTCCGAAAGCCCAAAATGCTGATGGGCCTGAGAGGAGTCGGAAAGGTCGAATCTGAAGAGGAACTAAAGAGATGGATAGCGGAGAAGATGTCGGAAGGGGATCAAGAGGTGATAACGTTTTACGTCATCGAAAAGTAACTGTGCTTGAAGACCTATATCTTCCAAGAATTCGTCTCTGGCACTGAATTCACCATCTCAACAGTTCTTCTTCAAGATGGCTCTTGGGTGCCGCTGGTGATCAAGCACGTCGCATTTCAGTTATCCCACCACGAATGTATTTCGACAGGTAACACCTTTTATTGTCAATGATACACGCAATACATTTACTCAAAAGTTAGTGCCTCAAAGATCTACTTAGATCCACTTTCCTAACCGATACAACTTACTCTTAAATTGTCCTCCTTCTACTAACCCTTTCAGGAAAGCCAGTGGTCTCCATTGTCGAACCTTTCGAAAAAGCGCAGAAAGAGACCTTCCCTGGGATGTACGACTTCACTAGAAAAGTCATCGAAACGTTCAAACCACCACACCCTCAAGTCTTCTGCTTCCAAGGCTTCCAAGTAAGTTCTACCCAGAGGGAAGCCATGGATCTGAACACACGTTTAGCGTACGCGAGGAAAAGATGACTACGTGCTCAACGAGTTAGCTTACCGTCCAGCTGGCGAAAGAGTGAATACCCTCTGTTATCAAGCATGTGGTATTTGGCTCCTGGATAGGCACAAAAAAGGACTAAAGTGCCATTTAGGTGTAAATCAGTACACTGCTCTAATCTTGGCCAGTAGTGATCCAACATACATACCCACGCCAAGTCCTTCCTCGCAGCGCAAACTCATCACGGGAATATGGTATCCAAAACGCGAGGGAACTCTGCTTGAACACCAGGAATTCCCAAAACGACCACAGATTAAAGGCACAATTACGGTAGCCGTAATGTATCCATATTTCGGCTTAAATATGTTGGTCTAGGGTGAATGGCACGTTCCTATTGGCACGAAAATGGACAAGGCCAGGAATATGGGCCATATGGTCGCCACCATGTTTCTGGAGTCGGCATCAAAGGAAGAAAGAAACGAGGATATCCAGTGGATAACGGAGAATTGGACTCCAGTGATTAGGGCATAGCTGTGAGACGTATGAGAGTATTTGGCCCATATATGGAATTCAGGGGCGTATGATAACGATACTCTGCGATTGGGCAATCTGCAACACCGGGATACCAAACATATTACAACCCTCATTGATTGTCACTAATTTTAACAATAAATCCAACAGATGTTCATAGCACGCTTCACAATTCCACATGCGCACAGTAGTTATCCGTATCACACGCTGCCGCCTCGCACAAGTAGTTCTGTGCGTCCGTGTAGCACTTCGAATTCTCCCATTGGATGATGTGGCCGTTGCTCTTCACACTGACGCAGTCTCCTAAAGCAAGCACTTTTAGATCTGACCAACAAGTCTGCACACCTTGGTTGATATTGGGATATCCTTTGCCCCAGGATTGGAAGGATTTGGTGTCGAGAGGTAGATATTTCGTGTTTCCCTGGACCCACACATAACCTGACGTGTTGGGAACGTTTGTGCGGAGTCCTATGTGGTAGCTGATGGTGTCCAAGGAGATACCGGTCTCATTGCTCGCGGCCACGTAGTATGCTAAAGAACACTATTAGAAGGAAGAAGGTGGATATGTCTTCGAACCTTGGTTGAATCTTTGTTTCGTGCTCGAAAACTCGGTAACGAGACGGGAACCATTGACACCATTATGGCGACATCCGATCGCGTTAGCTGCGAACCAAGAAGCCTAAAAAAGTGAAGCTAGGAGATAGAGCTACTAAGAGGGTTCACCTCGATGCCGACATATTTCAAGCAGACTCCGTACTTGTGGGATCCCGCTGTGTCGTATTCGTCGGAGAATTGAGCCCAGTTGTTGGGGCAGAAACAGTTTGCTGAAGTACATACAGATTATTAGAAAAGAGGTCACTCCATAAGAAGCGCAAGGAACATTTATATCGTCTTATCTTTACGCGACCCACTTCAAAGTAGAAATGACTGATCATAATAGGGAACTGGTATTAACTTACCCTGACAGAACGCATTTGTGATGGCGTCGACGAGACCTGCAGTTTTCACGTTGGAGAAGGCGAATCCGAGAGACGCAAGCTCCGAGATCTTCAGCACATCGTTCGTTTCCGAAGCTTAACATCTATATCAATTTTGTACATATATTTTCCAAGGTACCTTGGACGTAGGCCACGGTGATGATGGAGATTCCACCATCTCTGAGCTGGAGGGCCGTGTCTTTAGGATCGGCATAGCCGCCTTGGCTAAATGGAAAAGACAATGACAGCGATTTCTCGCTGGACAAACTTGTAGGCTGACGCGTAGAGCAGAACCACTTGCTTGCGATTGCGCTTCGATCCATTGCTTTCGAAGATGTCCGAAACGACCTTCAATGCTCTGAAAATATTATATTAGGAAAATATTAGGAAACGAGTAGTTCAAAGAAGCAAATATCACAAAGCTAACATAAGACCCAGAAGCTGAAAACTAGTAGACGCTTCCAAGTAGGTTACAAGGGTATACAAAAGTAGACGACTCATTTACATTCGCTAACACTGTAACCTACGCTTGAATGTTGATCGTTTCGTCCGTTCCCGGTTTGAGAGCAACGATATCTTTGACAAGCGCGTTGGTGTCCTTGTACGAGGTAAGGTCACTGAGCTTGGTGGCCGTTCCCGCAGCGGTCACCAGCGCGACTCTAGCGAACTGACCACTCTGCTGCGAGATGTTCAACTGCCCAAAGACACTAATCAGTTGGGCAGCAACGCCGTATACGCCGTCGTCCATCGCTTCGCTCACATCGATGATAACGGCAATGTCCAGCCAGATCTTGGATACGGTACAGGAACATTCTCGATCTACGGTGGTGGAAGCAGGGCTTTTTGTGGTCGGCGGAGAAGCAGCAGTCGTTGGTTGAGCGAATACGGCATAACCACACAGTAATAAGGAGAGAAAGAGGGCAGGGCACTTCATCGTTCGCCGACAGTGTTCAGAGTGAATACTGGGGAATTGACATCAGAGGGCCTGCACTTGGAGATTAGTCAGCTGCTGATAGCGTAAGGCAATCGAAGGGAAGTTTTAGATGGGGAACGCCTACGAGAGTAAGAAACGGAAATTTGAAGTACACGTCCGTTGAACTTATATCTCCTAACGATGGAATTTTCAAAGTGCTGTAGGACTGTAAGCACTTTAGAATCCACCATTTTCAGTTTTCTATCATGTGCAGAGCTTTCAAATTTAATGAGGACTGGTTTAGAACGGTTTCCTAAACTATAGTTTTGCAAATTTGTAAACTTTAGATAAATACGTATAAACGTTAAAGCGGATCATCGTAAACGCTCTACAACGACCTGACAAGAAGTGGAAACAGCATTTTCAAAATTAAATTCAAAAGAGCGAAGATTTCATAACAAGTCCTAGCGTGATGAACCTACTTGTTACCTGTTGTCTTCCTTTCTTTCATGAGGTCCGCATCTCACACACAAATAATCCGATTGGTTGCGTGATAAGCGCTTGATGTGGCGCTGATTATCACTAATGAAAATTGTTTATTGAGTGTCTTAAATCTGACCACTTTAACTACGTTTTCATCAACGCTACAGAAAAGCTATATTCTGGCAAATTTAAGAAATCTCACATGATTACTTTGCGTGTGATAGTGGTATGGATGGACGACTAATCCTTAACAAACAACTTCATCGTTTCATATCAACAGCAGCCGCTCCCCTAATTCGGCGAGCTAATGTTCCTAATCAGACGATTAGCGGTAGCGGTACTCCCCTGCATTACCCAACGCACAGCTACCTAGAAATGGAACAGCCGTAGATGGTGGAGATTTACCCGGAACGCTTAGGTGCTCTTATCCTCGTCAGTTTTCAAGGAAACATTAAAAGATCTATCCGGGACTTCAGAAGCAGATAAGGATTCCAGTTATCCACAGGTGGCAGGTCGGCTGTAGAGGTAGTCAGCAAAGCAGACGTGTCTGTCTCCCACACGTCTCAAACCATCCCAAACCAGACACTTGAAACTCCACCACTCCGTTCACTTCATTCAGACCAAAACAAGTGGTGATGTCGGCTCCTGCCACAACCGGAACTGACTCCGCGCGCACGTGCATCTCGAAGTCTTCAAATGGCCGCGTGAGCCGCAGATCGAAGAGCGAATCACTCATGTCCACCCAAGGCACCCTAGCCGGAATCAGCTCAATCGCCAGTGAAGCCGAGGACTCCATTACTTCATTGGACACGTCCGTCGCCTCTCTGAAAAGGTATTAGTAGATTCCACTTGCCTCCTTTAGCGTTCTTCTTCTAGAATCGTGAATGCATCCAAAGATGTGCCAAAGCTGAGCAAAGCTCTTTCGACTAGCGGAAAACGGAATCCTACCCTGCTGCTCACGATGTCGCATGCTGAAACGGTCGATTCTGTCTTCCCGGACTGGATCCAGAAGGCGTTCCCCCAGGATCGTGATGCGCCCTATCATATATTCGATCTGAACATGCCTCCTAACATTCCCGAGTATGTTTAACTGAAAGTAGACTTCCAAGAAAAACGGATATTACAGTCGACCTCAGGAGGAATACGTGGCGGATCCCCCGATTACGGAGCACGGAAAGCATGTCGCATCCATCGTCGCCATAGAGCTCCAGAGCCTGGATTTGGACGCTGTCGTCGTGTACGCGGCGCCCGAGATGAAGTGCATCGAAACAGCGGCAGAAATCGTGGGCACGTGGAAGAACGGCGCGCGCATTCGAGTGGAACCTATGCTCGCAGAGTGTCGAGGATTCCATGTACAAAACCAGGGTGGAAACTGGCTATCGTTGGATAGGGTAAGCTTCTATTGATCTTCGTCCTCACGTTCTTATTCAGATGGTTGCGTTGGGCTACCCCATCGAGAAGAAGTACATCCCTGTAATGCGTGGAACGGAGTTGTCACCTGTCGCTGAAGAGCCTTCTCAATACTACCAGCGGCTTCTGTCCTTCTTCCAGAAGATCGGCAAGGACGATTCAGCAAAGACCGTTCTTATAGTAGCTCATCCAACAACTGTGTTCTTCGCTGAAGACGGCAGCTGGGCAACTGGGAGACACTTCACGAGGATTGACCGCCAGATCAGCACTTGCGAAGTCTCTGGTATAAAAATCGACGCAGGCGGAAAGGTAGGAAATCTTTTAGATAACGTTGTAATCCAAAACGTTTAGGTCTCGCATCGCCAAATCCTCAAACCGTTCACAAGGACTTTGAGCGATGCACGCGAACTCCGCAAGAAGGGGATCTACTAGGTCGTGCATTCGCCGACCCTTGACTCCTGTATGATTTTGCGCAATAAATGCACTATGGAAACAACAATCATTTAACAGCAGTAAACACAACATTTACGCGACGATTGCGCGCTTGGCGGCGATGCGCTCCTCTCTACGTTTGCGGGCATCCTTGTTCTTCTGGCGGCGGGCATCAGCCTGTTCGGCGAGCTGTTTGGATCTGAGGTTCTCGGCCTTCTTCTTGAAGATGAATTCGAGTAGGTTGCGCTTGTTCTTGAAGGCGTTACCTTTGGCGCGGAGGTAGAGGTCGTGATGGCTAAAAGCAAATGTTATCAACGGTGACGGAATAATAGGATGAAAGGAATTGAAGAACCGGCCGAGCATCCAAACGGCGCCACGCAGCCAATGGTATACGGCAAACCGGAAGCACGCTTAACAAGATAAGCCACCGATGTTTTGCAAATGTGGAGGCGACAGAGGTGCAGAACCACTTCGCCTCATAACTAACCGAGAAGACAAGATACAAGAAGGAAGCGAAACTTACAGGTGCTTGTCGATCTTCTTGTCCTCGCGGTACTTCTTGAGCAGATGGCGCAGGACACGCATGCGACGAATCCAGAGGACTTTCTCCGGCATACGGGCGTTGCGCGTTCCATTGCGCTTGCCGGTTCCCATATGACGTCCCTATAAACCCAGCTTTAGATAAAGAAGGAAAGTCCATCTCCTACCTTACGACGAGCCTCCATCATGACACGGGCACGATAACGGGAGTGCACGGCGGTCGGCTTCTTGAGGATGAGTCCATCCCTGGCAAGACGGCGGATGATCTGTCGGGAGTTCGCGCCTGCAAGCGCGTCGGCCTCGTTGGGGTCAAGCCACACCTTGCGCTGGCCGCATTTGAGAATGTCGGCGGCTAGACGCTTAATCACGCGAAGGTTGCTGCAAAGGAGACAAAATTAGGACCTGTCTACACTACCTGTCTACACTCACGCGAGGGACAGTACTGACAATGAAGTTTCAGTACTTTACTGCCCTCATCTACAATACTTACCTCATGTCGGAGCTAACGGAGTATTCCAAGCGGAATCAATGTAGACGAAGGAAGCAGCAACGCCAGCCACCGCCTGCGATCTTCTATGATCGTTCCAGGAGAAATCCTGAAGCAAGTTGAGACCTGTCTCACGTTCGGTACGGCCAATTGATGGTGCTTTTCGCGAGGACGAGTTTCTCTCTCAAAGATAACAACAAAAACAAAGATAAAAACGTAATCGTTCTGTGGTTTGGCGTGCTTTGTGCCTATTAGCATATTCATATTCTTTAGACGCATGATCATTTTGATGAACCTTTCCTCGTCACAGACTCCAGGCACTTATGGGGCCCCTTCAGTATCCGCGCCTTTATGGAGCACCGAAAACTGAAGAAGTACCCAATTTACTGCCACCACTCTTGTTGGAGTTCTGCTGTTCAAATGTTTATTCAATGTTTCAAAGTCACAGGTATGTTGTTTCACAAGGATGTTTCATAATTCGTTTTTCAGCCCTTCTCATTGCCACCTTCTTCATTTGAACTCCGACATGGTGATCGCGGCGATGTTGGCAGAACTTCCCATGGAGATCTCTTTAGGAAGCTCCAAGTCGTTTGCGTCTAAACACTCGTTTTGTGGAAGTTCTGGATCTCCCAACACTTACAGAGATCATGAGCGATTGAAGATCCCTGCTTCTGGTCGTCGTTTTTGAAACCGAAGATTGCCAGGACATCGCTGCGGATTTGTTTGTTCAGGGCAAGGAGGACAAAGGCGGGAGCTCCTGAAATACTCCTTTCCTATATGTTTCCTATGGATGTTCGCGTACCGTAACCGATTTGGCTGAAGACCTGTCCAAGGGTGATGATGGCGGAGTTGTACGGTAGGAGGTGCATCCAGACGAAGAAGAAGGCGGGGATGAGTTTGAAGAGGGCGATGAGGACAGCTTGGAAGGTAAGCTAAATAAGCTCGTAGCTTTTTGGTTTCAGGCTCGGGACAAACCATGTTTGTCTTTGCATTGTAATGCGCAGGTGCTTGACAGCACACGAGGCTGACGGTGAGGAGTAGAAGGAAGGCCATGAGCACCGTGTACACTATGTTGTTGAGGTTGTACAGGCTGTCTTCATATCGTTCGTCAACTTCGTCCTCCATGCCAGGGACGACGTGGGGATTAGCGACGAAAGCGTAATGGTGAGAAGTGTAGAGGAGAGGCTTGGCGAACCAGAAGAAGAACAGGAACGAGGCGAGGGGGAGCAGAAGCCAGAAGTAGACTTTGAGGCCTCCGAAGACGTGTGTCATCTTGATGGTCTCGAAGAGGCGACTAAGAACGAGAAGGAGGCATCCGGCGCAGCATGCAGTCCAGAGACCTGCAAGAAGGCTATCTTTACCCGTTTTCGTTAATCTCCTCACTACCTGTTATGATAGATCCGAGTTGATAGTTGAAGATGGGGGCCGCACAGAAGATGGACCCTTTCCATTGAAGAACTCCCGCCACGATGTTGTTGCAGATTACGGCGAGGACGTCAATGACGCCTAGGAAGAGGGTCATCTTGTAGAACGGCATTTGGAGAAGACGTGGCTGGGCCATGACGACAAGAACAGGGAAATATGCCGTCTACAAAAGAAGAAATTTCCAATGTTATCTTAGATACCGAATGTTACCATATAGACGGCTCCAGTGCCCACGTAGAGCTGGGCGACAGGGCGATTCATGTTGCCCTGGGCACTCCACTCATCCGAAGTCAGGTTGTTGCAGTTGTAAAGACGGTGGAACTCCTTGGGGTCGAAGAGAAGCGTGTTCATCTTGAGAGGACGGCGCAGAGAAGACGATGTGTCTCTGGCGCCGCTCCACGCTTAAATATGGTCGATTTCAAATCCTCTTTCTCAATGACGACGTTCGATTTCCTATTTCGGTGGGAATAAGGATATTAGCACTCCTTCGTAGCTTTTGCAATCTGATTACGAATCCATGATGTGGAAGACCTGATTTTATTCTTTAGATTACGTATTTACGAGGATCGGAGAACTGCCCGCCTGGGAATGAAAACAAACGGTTTAGCATTTTAGCGAGTAAAATTAGAACAACTTTAAGGGTCAATCTGCTCGGACTGTGTGACGTCTTAGGGTCTTTAGTGTGAATATAGGCCTTGGTCCAGATTTAGAAGTTGATGTTAATATTAGAAGACGCCAATGCCGTTTTACCATAAGCCAATGTTCCTTGATCTTTCAGCTTAAACGTTCCCGAGATCTTGTTCTTAATCCCCGCTATACGTGTTCCTTCGGTTGCCCTTTTCCTCAAGGGATTCCACTCCCCCGCGCCTGTTCATCTCTAGGTCAGACCAACTGACAGCGCTATAATGGACCCATCTCGCTGCTACCAACAAGGAACTGAAATGTCAGTCCGCATTTGGCATAACGTTGCACAGCGACCTTTAAACAGCCTCTTGCTGAATAATAAGCGTATGTAAGCAATTTCTTTGCATCTTTAGGTTAAACGGTGACCATTCGTCGCCCTCCGCGTTATGCTCATTAACTCGGCACCCGGCTGTTTTCCTTTGGCATATATTTACAGCGCCATCCCCAGAGGACGTGCCGCGGCACCCTCTCGCTCTCTTATAACGCCTAAAGCGTAAACAAGTAAACACGTTTTATGGGCCGTTGGTAAAGTGCCTTAATTTAATCGATCTTTTGTCCGTTCTGAGTGGTACGGTACGAATCTTGATGACAAAACGTTTTATCCATATAACAGAATAAATCTTGTCAAAATTTTGTAGAACGATCGCCAATATGGCGTACACTGCTCACAGAAACTACAATTCCACGAGATAGGCGCATCTTGCTCCTCCCGGGAATGAGAAACTGGAGTTGCTTCTTGAAGGTCTCACGGTATAGCTTGCTGCAGATGAAGTAGACGTAGTAAGATTGTGAATATGAGATCATCATGAAGATCACCTATGATGACACAGGGTTCTAGCCAAACTTTCACAAAGATCAGGGTCTTACCATGTACGTCTGTATTTTCTCCGCTACTGCTCGAGGAATATGGAGCTGCTGAGCCAGGCATATTATGAGATGACACACGCATGTTGTCATAAGGAATGCAGCTATCATTACGGCACATGACGTTCCAAGCTTCTTTTGCGTCTCGAGGAGGTGGTACTCAGAGCTTGAACAATTACGTAGCTTTCGCACTGAAATGAGTAATGAAGGATGAGCGCTGAACAAGAAGACGCTGTTTAGCTTAATAATTACTAGTGCAGGCTCTACTAATCATCATACAGACCACTGTTAGAATACTATGAGCCTCTGCAAATGCAAAGCAACTCTTACTTCTGATGATCAAGATGCTTAAAGCTGCGAGTGACAAAACCAAAGTAACACCATCGATAGCCAAACCAAAGTACCCCCAGAAGTTGGTCACTGCTGTAGTGTACGCCAGCGGAGGGTTACAAGCGGCAATTGGTTCATCTTCCAATGTGAGCGCTCCAAGAAGAAGAAACCCCAAGCCTTCTAGCATGGCTGGTATGAAGCAGGCCAGGACATACTTTAGAGTACCGATGCTGATGTACCTGGAAAGGGTTAAATTATATGTCAACGCGAGGCTATGAGAGTACTTGAGAGGGCATGCAAAGGCAAGTAGTCGATCAAAAGCAAGGGCTGTCATGAGAAGGCGGTGGACTTCGGTCATCACCAAGTATGGACAAATGGCCCAGAAGCATTCCTTCCTGTAGCTTTGCACATTCAAAATGGATCTGGTAGCATTGTGCAGCTCGGCGACAATGCAGAACAGGTCGGCGAAGGCAAGCAGTCCTACTAGAACACCTACAGTAATATCTGTGTTAGGAAATCGTCACTGCTCCTTGACCCACTTGATTTCATCAGCGGTTTCAGCTTCGCTATAGCGATTATGATGCTGACGTTGCCAAAGATTCCGAAGAAGCTGATCACGTAGATCATGACTGGGATGGTGAGGACATCGCCTACATCATTAGTAGCTACGGAGTTATTTGTTGGTCGAACTATAGGGCAGGCAAGACCGGACTCCTCCATGAGGGCAGCTAAAAGTCAAGTGGATTCATTTACAAGGAAATTTAAGTTCAAATTGAGATTGGAAGGCCCTGCCTTGTCGCACAAATTACACTTCAGCAACAATTCGCACGTAAAACACGTAGCAATAGTGCTGACGTCCTTTCCATGCTCGACTTTCACTCACTCTTGTCAGGCTTTCTATGCAATTACTTTCAAGCAGAAATTGGCGCCTTGATTTCTAAGATGTAAGATTCTAAGACAAACTAACACAAGTGCCAATTGTTGTACGCCGTCGCTAATGACATCATCCTACTGTGACTTTTTTACTTTGCCTAAAGTTCTCTTTTAGGTTTGTGAGATAATTTTATAGTGCTTTAAAAGGAACAGAACACGTTTTGTAGGAACGCAAAGTGCGTTCCGTTCTTTGTTGAGTTCTTTCTTAGTTCAAGTTCAAACGTGGTATGTTAAGCGATCAATGATTCTTTTCACTGACACCAGGGAAAGTGGTTCCCTATTGTAACAAGTATTTACGTTAGCGGTCTCCTGCTAAAAGCTTAACAGCTAAATTGATGCTTAAAAGACTTGATTATCCAATTTCATCACAAGGATCACCCAGACAGCAACGCCTACGACCCGACGGATTTTGATCGATATAAAATGAACGTCCATCGATGGAAAACAACATGCAAATGAATTTAACTATCAATAGTCTACAAGCTTGTGTCGTGAACGGACCGTAACATACAAGCAGGCAATGACTGATTCATGTGCAAAAGATGCTTTAAGCGTATCCTCGCTGACTCTCTGTCAAACATAGCTCCTGTCAAAGGTCTCTTCATCAAAATCCGATATTTTAATTCGTTTCGGTGTGTTTTCGGCCTGGACGGTGTGTTTGCAGTTTTCATGATAATTCCCCGGAAGTAAATGCGCAGGAATTGCCATCGAGACTTCAAAATGGATATGGCACTTCACAACAATATGCAAACGAGGTGTAATTCACTAGTTTTCAAATACAAAAGGAGAGTGCTGACGGTTATTTCCAGCCAATTTCGACATGCGGTCCACTCTCGTCTTGCTACAAATCCTACTTCTCGCTTCTTTTACACTTGCGGTGGATGACGATATCGTAAGAACTTATAAGCTATGCTCGTCAGTAATATCCCTGGTTAAGACTGAGGACGTTCCAACGCCTCCAGCGTTGAGATCAACAGATTTATCCGATCTGCGCTTTTCTGACGTGTTACGGCGAGCATTCGGACTTACGGATACCATGGATCCTGAGATTGAGCGCGAAATTATGCGCTTCCAGCATTCTAACTTCATGTTCGCTGTTTGAAAGGTCTTTTTGAATTGTCAGGTTCTCAAGCACTTCAGAACCGAAATAACCGTTGTTATCAGCATTGAATGCACCTTTATTCAAACGGATATATCATCAAACTATATGTATATACAAGAGAATAAATAAGTTTGAAATTTGCCCTTGATTTGCTACATTCGTTCCGGGCTGTTTCCAAGCGCTGTCTGTCCGCTAAGGAACCCCTCGTGTATATCGAATTTAGCCGTCCTTATGCTACACACTAAAGGCAAAAGATATGCCGTTTTTCAAAACAAGCTCCTGTTTACAGAGTCACAGTTCAAAAAAGGGGCGCGAGGATTACACTTGGACCGTTCAGCATAAACAGAAATCAGCAAGAGGAGTCTCGAGCCGGAATGCTAACCATAATAAACAAAGATTAACAGACGGGCGATGTTCTTATAATCCTCTTCTACAATGCTGGAACGGCTACTTCGGCAGTTTTTTTCTTAGCTATGTGAAGCAGGTTTGTGTGAACTAATACGCCTTGTTCCTCCACCGCACCAGTCGCAGGCTTACACATTTTATTTACAATTACGATCTTGGCTGTCATTGAGTTTGCCCATCCTACCTTCTCGGTAGGATTGTTCAGGCTGATGGAAGTATTAATTCATGAAGGTGCAGGCTATATATTCGTTCCATAAAACGGCGTTTGCACCCGAAATTTCCGGAAACATAAATTTCCTCGGCTTCTCCGAGCAAACAAAGCCCTCTAATAAAGGTCTCATAGGGCGAGTGTTACGACTTCCATCTGCACATTGCCGGCGGGCACGAGTCGCAACAATCTTACGATCAAAAGTCATTTTTGGAACCGCGATGGGAGGGTGACGCTGAAAGCCATAAAACGTTGCAAAACGGAATTGCTATTGCTGCCGGAGTGGAAGGAGATAAAACGGAAGATTGGATTTCCAACGGGAAAAGATCGAACATGGAGATACTGAAAGTGAAGGAGAAACGATACAAGTGAAGGAGAAACGATACAATTGCACCAATTTGAAGCGGCAAGATCTGTTTTTGTTAGCATGCCATCTATGTCAACAACATAGAACGTCACTATCTCCGTGATCAGGTGGCCGAGTGGTTAAGGCGATGGACTGCTAATCCATTGGGGTTTCCCCGCGTGAGTTCGAATCTCATCCTGATCGAATCTTTTTCCTTTTACTCCGCGCCTTTACTCCATCATTTCCTTCCCCAGTTCAGCATACTGAACGGTCGATGAGCTGCGCACTTTGCAAGAAGGCGTCGTTTCCGGGCGCGCATACGTCTTCTCGGAAGTGCCCATTAGCAACATCGTCGTAGGAGCTCGCTCATGAATAAACGATAAACGTGCCATCCGAAAAACCGCAAGAATCATTAATGGACTCGGATTTATTCCATTTGATATTTACATTGCGCTGGATCGATCACTGTCCTTGTGGCTTCACGTGGTGTCCGTGTGTGTTCATCACTCCGGCGCGGAGCAGCTCGATCTCGTCCTTGATGGCGAAGTTGACAGCGGGAGCGGTCACCTGAAGAGAGATGGTGCATAAAAAATGCCTCAGACAACAAAGATATCAAAACAGAGCAAATCAGAGCTACTTGAAACCCCAGCTCACCTTGCTCGGGTCGGGCGCAGGTGAAGGATCACGCTGACGCTTCTCCGGCTGGTCGGGCGCGTTGATGGTGACGTGCTGCTTGTTCTTGTGTTCACCGCCGTGCGAAAGGATTCCTTGTGGGGCTGGAGACGACATTGCAGCCAACGCGATCTGAACGGGAGCAGGAGTAGTGCGGGTCGGGCGAAGGAGACGAAGACGACTGATCGGGCCGGCGTTGGCGGGCGAAATGTCGGTCGCCGGCCGATCGCGCCTATTTGAGAGAGTTATCTGTCTCGCACGTGCAGACAGAAGCAGAACGCGACCAATCGGGAGTTTTTGCAAAGGCGCTAGTGAGAGTGGAGGTCATTAGAGGAGGAGGCTAATTATGGCGACGTTAATGAAGGGAGCGAATTGAGTGTAATTGTGTTTGCTATGAAAATTTCAGGCGATGTAGCGAGAAAGGAGTAGAAGATGGTCTTTTTTGGCATCTCCAGTGAAAGTGCGCAGGATTGATCGGTCGACGGCCTTTGAGGAGTCAGATTCCTAACAAAGGGCAGAACAAAATGAAGACCTTTTTAGTCTTCACGGAGCACAGAATTTAAGATCTTCTCGTATGGGGAAGCTTTCCACGCAAAAGTGTTTCACTTAAAGGAGGCTACACTTAAGGAACGCCCTAAATCGTGACAAAAAGGACTCTGTTTGACCTCTACGGCGTAGTGCAACTGGGAGAACTGCAATGATCAGGTTTAATGGTGCCGTATGATCTGACAGATGATCCCTTCAGTGGTTCTATTCTGTTCACGTTGTCATGGCTAACAAATGGCCGAAGAGCTTCTGACTCATCGACATCTTGTTCCCCAAATATATGCACATTCTGCGAAACGCTTATGAAACTTCCCTCTTGCACGTCCGCCTTTCCTTGGAACGCGCTGTAGCCATAACAAAGCTAATTAAAAGTCCAGACTACGTTAAGCGTGATTAGATTCCTACGCAGACTGGGAGAGACACTGTTTTCGCGTTGGATAAATGAAGAACGTCTTGCTTTGACGAACTCCACGGAAATAAAGCAAATCAATTGGACTCTCCAGTCCAAGGCGAAGAACAACGGACGTCTCCTCGCCGTCTGACACATCAATCTAGAAACGCTTGGCCAAAGGGTTTTGTAGTGCTGCGAAGTCCCAAAGCACCCGCAATGCCATTATGGGGGAAATATGGGGTTTCCCCGAGTGCAACTGGGTCTTCGGACAGGCGCCAATGACTCAGATTTTATGCTAATCGCAGATCGTTTGCATAGATGGTCACGAGGGATTGTGGGGAGCATGCGGAAGTTTTTACAGAGTGTAGCTAGGAATAGTGTAGGGTTTGCACGTAGCTTGGTTCTGCAGGTGGCCCTACTTTTAGGTATTCTTCTTCTTATTTGGACTAAATCATGAACGAAAGGAATTGATCATGCATAATCCCAATTTCACCTTTGATCCGCCAAATCCAATCCAAACCCTATTCTTATGACGCGTCCTATTCGATCATTTGTTATCTTTTTATCTGTTTCGTTCCGAGACCCTCAAGACACCCCAATCAGTATTTTAAATCTTCTCGAAAATAACCTCCTCGTCAGACCATCTTTGACCCCTCCATAACAATACTTCCCAGCTCCAAACAAGAGATCGCAACACGCTACGGAGAGACGCCGGACGACATCCGTAAACAAGGACAACATGTGGCCGATTGGCCATTGTGTGGTCTTGTGGAGTCGATTAAAATCTAATCGGTGACAGCTGCCACGACTCACGATTGACACCACAGATCGGGACCTACCTTTATTCTCTCGGCCGTCAGGCCCTCGAACTCCTCGTCGTCTTCATCGACACACTCGTTCTCCACGTCGCGCTCTTCGTCGTTTCCATTGGCCGTCTCGTTCTCAAGCACTTCCTGGGTGAAATATTTCGTCGCAGAACTCATTTTTGGCTTGGAAGGATTGCGTCTAAAGCAAACAAACCCGAAATGGTGATGGGAATGAGGGAAATGAAACGTCGCGAGATGGGAGCGGTGGAAATTGACGCGGTTTAGAAGTTGCAACTGGCGAGAATAACAGGAAGTGGAACCTTAAGGAACCTAAGGGGAGGAGTCCCTATTCCCAGGGAACGGAACGAATACGGAGTGGACTTGTTTTTCGTTATTTGATCCGCCTGCATACGTGAGTCAGATGAGCAGCTATGAAATCATTATCCCGAAAATTGTCGTTCCAACGCCTGCAAGCTAGTCTGCTGACGACAGTGGGACAACAAAATTAAGAATTATGATGGTAGTAAACATGGCTGAGGGTAATCTTGGATCTAAAGTTCGCCCTTTAGCATTGAATGCGCTCCGCAAAGTTCAACATTCGGTCGAGTTATGCATATCGCACTGGGCTCCGCGTGACATTGATGGAAAACATGAGCAGAGACCATATTGGATTTAGAACAACAAGATATTTTAGGCGAGAAGCTAAATATATCTCACAAAGAGCACACAATGGAATTCAGCTTGCATTAGGGTCTATTGTCAGAGAACACATGACAGGTATCGGCCTTGAGAGCAGTTCTCAGTGGAACGTTTACGTCACCAAAAGGAATGGAACTTAATTATTTCTGCAAAGCGGAAACCTGTGCAGATTCGTGAGAATTTTGCATTTAATTTATGAGCGTAAAAATCGAGTTTCCACGGCTTGCAAGCGTGTCTAATAACAACGGCGAATCATAATTAAGATCATATATTTGGTTTTTTGTCGAAAACTTTCTTTTTTGGAGTGCTTCAAAGCTGGCTTTGACCTTCAAACTTTAAAAAGCACTCTGTAGCTCTGCTTTAGTTAACCTATCCGAGTAATAAAAACCGCAAAATGAAAATACCATACGTAAATCATTCCTAACTAAACAATCCACCCAAGTTTACACAAGAAGTACAGACGGCGTCTGCCACCGAGCGACAGAAGTGCACTTTAGCTGTGACACTTCTTCTATCAGAGGTCATAAAATTTCAAAAATCGAGAGTCATCTATTTATAGAATAGTGCATAGCGGAGCCAGTCGGTGTTCGGAAGCGCGTGAAGATAGATAATGTTACTATTGCCCGTTAGTTTACAATTGAGTTCTTTAAACCGTCCCTTTCCGAGTATCTTTGAGGTCTTTGAGACCTTCCGGTCCACACGCCATAAGCCTATTATCTGGATGACAATCGAATGCCAGGCAGGAAGTGCGCACGAGGAAAATAGGATGTAAACGATGCGGAATGGGCGCAAATGAATTTATTCGAATTGGAGCCGTGTTGCCGCCGGGTCGGGAGGGGGAGGGAGCGGACTAGAGAAAGGGTTGGGGTCGTCCGGGCGAGAGGGAGGGACCGCCCCTATCGGGAGCCGCGTAAGGGAACCGGCGCCATCGAAAGTTTATGTTAATGTGCAAGGCGTGGGGAAATGAGAGGGGAAATGATTCTTTGGCAACTCGGTGATTGAGCGCTGATTGGAGGGAGGAGGATTAGCGGAAATGGAATACGGAGTACTTCTTGATTTGTGGTGCTTTGGACGGAGAGGAGAAGGTGAGGAGGACTTAGGATGATGGATGGAGGGCCGAACGAAGATTAAAAACAAACCACGAGGAAGTGAATTCTAATCTTTTGTTTGTAAGATCCGTAAACAGCGTTTCGCGCGCTGAAGAAGTATACCTGAGAAATGAGGCTTTTCCGAGGCTGCCTTGATTGGAGGCCACATGAGTAAAAAGGATAGGCTGTGGGAGTTCACAGTATAGGTGAGAAGGGAGAATTGTTCCGCTGTTAAGGGTAATTGTGTAATAGTGGGTTTCCCAACTGCATGAAGTGTGTGCGAATGACAGCTCTCTGAATAGCGCTTGCGACCTAGTTATAAATAGATGTGATAATAACAACCGGAATACTACACTCGTTGGAACACATTTCTGCTCGACTCCGTGTTGTAAATGTTGTAAAAATAGATCCGAAGCTAAGGAACAAAATAACAAGAATTGCAACACGAAACTGCGAACGAGGGATGTGGATGTCACTAATTAGAGGAAATGAAACGTGGAAATCTAATAACATTTGGTGCTCCTCCCAATTTGATTGTTTAAACTTTGCATATTCCTTGCAAGACGAAGCATAGAACTTAACGAGAATATCATAGGATATAAGAATATCACAAGAATACATAGGATACTGGTATGCTTTCTTCTGAGTATGTAGACCCTTGCACTTCACACTTCCGTCATTTTCGGAGACGGTTAAATGCGTTCATTCAGGAACCCAGGTGAGAACATTCAAAAGAAGTGTAAGTCCCACCTACATTGCACTTGCAACATCTTTATACGGTTAAGCGGTCAAGCGGAAACTTGATGAGATACAAAGGCTTTGACTCAAAATCACTACGCGTAGATCTGAAGTACCAAACGTCACGGAAAACTACGTCAGCAATTAGCTAGGAATCCAAATAGTTAACTCGAAATTCACCGTGTTACGAAACTGAAAGTGATGTCACGTCTGGTCAATAATGCGTTAGTTATATGTATAACTACATCACTGCCTACTGGACCTTGAATCCTGGATTTCAGCATATGGAGCATCGGAATCCTTGCCAAAAATACGCAAAAACAATCGTCGTAAATTATAGTATGGACATTTTCGTGAGATAATAGCTTGTTTATCTTTAAGATCATGTTTGAACTCCCGTACTCTAACTAAATATTGAAAATCTGGCCAAATCAGGCGTAGTTAGTTCAAGCTATCTATAATTATAAATCTATGCTTAGAAACTGCCTGCAAAATGGGCCTGAAACCATGTCGAACTCCGGGGCCTACAAAAATGTTTGTGGTGCTCCACAGAATCCAGCAATGACCTCAATGTTTCATTACAACGCCTACCATTGTTTTCCAGCGCTTATTCGATTCGGCCATCGAAGCTAATGTAATCCTATGAATTCAATCAGAAAGACCCCCCTCGTCCCCTACGGGGAAAGGGCACAAGTTAGTGCGCTGCCGAGTCCTCATAAATCGGTTTTATTATTTATACTTTGTTTTCGGAGTGTCCCCTATCCTCGAAAGGACATTTCCTATCTTTCCCTTCAGCTCATAACAAGATCCAAACGACAGACGTGAAGCACGCCGTTATTGGCCGAATTTTGTTGCCGTTCCAGGCTTTTTAAAAAAATATTATTTGCTCATGTGTAGAGGTGTTTTTCTTGGCTAATGTGGCCACTTTAGGACAACGCGCCACCTTTTCACATTAGGATTTCTTTTCGCTTGGCCAGAGACAGACGACAAAACAGATAAGGTTCGTTGATAGGACTATGGTGTGCGGGTTATTTTGGGTGACGTAGTGTTGAAAACAATATTTTCTGGTTATAATAAATATGTTTACGTCGAGCTCTTATATCCATTTAAGAAGGTGAAAAGTTACTAAGATCGTGGGTACAAATAAACAGAATAGAAAATATGTAGGTAGAACGTCTACAACCTGTCAAGTTTAATGGACAATAGGCTAAAATAAATGAAGGGATTTATTTGACTGGCTAACCAATGCCTGGTTAATCAGTAAAATGTACAAAGTTTCGACATGGAAAATAACTGTAAATGGTTCTACTGGACATCGTTCAATATAACCCCCCCCCCCCCCTTTTTTTTTCTAGGTTCCCGGCATGGTGTCATGCTTTTACCATAGCGTACTCTCCGCGCATGCTAGTAACAATAATCCTTCTGGTGCTAAAGTAACATAAAACTCTTTCTTAAGGTCGTAACACAAAAGGACGATTTATGATACTGCATAGCCATAACATCCATCAACGAAATTTTCGTTCTTTTCCTCCGATCACAATAAAGCGAGTCGTCAACAAGGTGGATAGGTGCATTCGGGATGCATAACGGCACGAAGGTAGCAAAAAGGGAAAACTACGCAATAAGCCTGCGATAATAGCAGGGGGAAGTGACATGAGCACTGTGCAGTTGGACGACGCGCGTCGGAGTGATAAAAGCCGCAGCGGAGCGGTTTGTTGATCGGAGACCAGTGATGTAACTGGTCCGTGGGACTCGGTAGGACGGTCCGTCACTGTTGAGTTGTTATTGTTGTGGTGTAACGTGGAAGCGCAGAATGGGGAACTAGGATGTGAGATCGGATTCTTCATCTATTTCTAAGTGGAGCGCATCTTTGGGTTGGAGATTTAAAGCTCTAACCAGCTTTCATTTCCATGTCGAAAAAGTCAGAACCGATGGAGTTTTCTGAAGCAAAACTGCAAAAAATCAAAAGTGGAGTATCGAGCAAATTCATTATGCGAAGCCTCTCTCGTCATCGTTGCGCAATTCTATTATGCAGATCCTTTGTCCACGTTGTCAACCACGAAAACAACATTTCATCAGAGAGGTGCTCTTAGCCGAAAACATAGATTGGATTATGGAATAAAAAGCAGATTCGAAAAAGGAAGCCCATCCCAAAGGATGACTTATCTTCGCTGTTCATTATTTCCAGGAAATCAGAAGAGGTGTTGACTGGATAGGACAGGGTAAAGAAGGATAAGCGTAAACATTTGTCCAGCTGCCTCAAAATAAACACAAAGACGTGAAAGTGCAGAGGCACTGAAACTGAACCTCTCGGGAGTGCAATTAATTTGCACTATGGATAGTCAAACAAACGAAAAAAAGCTGAAAGTAATAAAACATTCATGTCCACAGGTCTAGGAAATCTGATAAGGAGGAAGATGTTCCTAACAACATAATAAAACATGTGAAAAACAGACTGTGAGAGTCTTGACAGTCTTGACAGTCTTAACACGAACTAAACTATAAAACATATCACTGTAAGGGGTCTGAATATCATCCTAAGTGCGATTGGATAAGAAGAGCTACGCATCGAAGCACACGAGCTATCTGGTTCCACAAATGATCGCAGACTGTACAAAAAAGAAAAGAACTCTGTATGTAGGGATAATGTGGCAGGAGCTGCCCTCGCACCGACAAAATCAGAGATTCGAGTGTCCAAAAATGAGTGGGGAGAGTAGTGCCCTAGTGGAAAATACTCATTTAGAAAGTACGTACTCGAGAGTTTTGGATAACCGTAGCAACTAGGAATGTTCATATGAATGTCTTTGCCCCAAAAGAAACGGGCTTATGTGTTTGTGCCGTTTTGCGGAACATGACTCATTTCCATAAGCTACGAGTTCCATAAGCTACGATTTCCATAAGCTAAGAGAACCTTTGCTGGAATCGGATTTTCGAGGAAAATGGGCAAAAGAACAAAAAGCGCGTTGGAGAGGAAGATTATGATGTCAGCGATCTACGGTCCCCGTTGCGGAATGCGGATTATACGAACGGTAGGGAACGGGGAACGCGTTTCCCTTCGATATACAAATGCATCACTAAATTCGGAACATTTTGTAAACCATGGATCACGCGACAGTGGGGATTTTGTTGCAATGAGAAACATATATGGAATATGGAGGAAATCCCTTTGCTTTTTTATCGACTTTAACAGAGCCATCTATTGGAAGCAAAACACTTGACGTTAGTCTCGGTGGACTCCCATACTTTCGTGCGTTACAGCCAGAGATGGTTCTCACCTAAACTTCGTCCAGTCTAGATCTCCAGGTCCTCGTGGTGTGCATATTTCGATCCGCATTCTTTGACTGGATGAGGTACAAAAAAATTGTCAAAAAAATGAAAAAAAACTAAAAAATGAAAAAAAATTTGCTCTTTATCTTGATTTTCTTCAAGTCTCGGTTTCGATCCCAAATTCGCGAGAAAATTCTCAGAATTTCGAGAATCAAGACCGTCTCTGGTTACAGCTATCGGAAAATTACAATTTTTGGACACTCGATCAGCTACCGATGGCAAAAGAAGGAACGAAAACATACATAGAAGGGTGGACCTGGCTAAATGCGGACCTCGTCCGTTTTTCAAGTGGGGACGAGTGGAGGGCCACTTTCGTCGATGAAAGCGCGAATGCGTGAAATCCTATTTTCGACACCACAGCAGTTGAGAGAAAACAAGTCGCGCCGTCCACACAAACGCATTTACGTGCTCCCTCGCTCGAATAAATTAGTTATCGCGTGCAGAAGGGTCTTGTTGTTCCGCATTCACCATAGACGTTGCGCAGAGAGCTGCTTGCTTGGCGATGGAAACGGTCATGAATGTTTCATCGTGAAGGAGAGCAGATTAAGGGAGACTCACAGAGTGGAGGCCTGCGCTACCGAGTGAGAAAAATAAGTTTGAACCGTCCGAAGAACGTCCATTGCAATCAAAAGCTATTATGGTTGTTGACGCGAGAAAGTCAGGAGGACCAAAAGTCGTCCTTTTTCAGAGAACAATTCGGGAAATGAAAAAATGAAGTGAGTCATCGTGCCAAAGAGTAATCCTTGAAATTTCAAAGATCAAGGTGTGATGGTGACCATCCAGATGTCCACAAAGATTGGAAGCAAGACTGGCATTAGTCGAGGCTTGAGAACTAATGAAGAGAGCTGACAACTAACAAGAAAACGGCTGGAACCCCCCTCCCCCATGTTTTTTATCCCACAACGGAACATTTGGAACCACACGCATAGATGTATATTTTCTTCAATATCTCTATGTTTTCGGGACATTGTTTGTACTGTTGTTGACCTGTTTTACATATATTTTTTCTCCTCCCTACAAGGACAAAATAAAGAACAGGAATTAAAATGTCAGACAGATTAACTGGCAGTTTAAGCCATTATGGTTTGCACGCATGTATCTTACGGCAGTTGATCCAAGTGCAGCTATTTGTAGTTGTTTTAAAGTCAAAACAGCTTAAAGAACATCGAGAAGTGATGTGAGGTTGGATTTCGGGAATTCCACCGAACTCGAAACAACATCATGTGTGTTATTCATTTGGAAGAAGCAGTGACATTTCGGAAGGAGTGAAATCCTGGAAAACAACCGGGCGAATCCAGTAACACAGGATTGTGTATTAGCGAATTCTGGAAAATAGAGTTACTGTGGGAAGTGGGAAGAGGTCGAAAATCGTGTTTGTTACGTTTATGCGATTGTGCGGTAAGCCGTAATTTTTGGTTTTGGTCTTGACCGCCGATCTCTCAGTTTTCGACAAAGCGTAAACACTACAACGGGGCGAAAACGTTCAATCATGTTAGACGTTGCGGTGGAGCAAGTGAAGAAAGCGGCCACATGGCGAGCCAGATGGTTTCCTAAGTCGCTAGTGAAGGAAGAACGGTTGCTTGAGAAAGTTTGGCTGCAGTAATGAGTGTGAGTCGTGTCACTGCCACTCGAAAACGTCTCAAGTAGGCCAAAATGAGCCTCTTAGCAAGCTTACACAGCTAAAAAGTGTACCCACAATCCGGTTCACTGACTCAATCCATTCTTGAGCCGTATGTTAGTGACTCATTGGTGTAATTGTTGACAGAACACTCACTGGGTAAACGCCAGTCAAAACTCGGTTTAACCTAAAACCTTGAAGAGTGGCAGACCAAATGACTACATGTACAGTGATCGGAGAACATTTCACGAACGCTACAGGAAAGACCTAACAAGGAATGCTTGTAAATAAGGAGATTGCTATTGCAACATGGTGTTAAAGCGCAGAAGAGAAATCAATGCTCCTAAGCCATGTTTTACATGAATAGGTAATTTCTCTGTTTTTGGTTAAGATTGGCAGCTCAACAAAGTACCTCTAGATCGGACAGTGATTTAGGGAGCAAGTGGTAAACAGCGCGGAGCCGAAACCTGACCCACCCTCTCACATGGCGCAAAAGTGCACAAGAAAATAAACGGTCCGTCGTACAGTCCTTGTTTACATTTTCAACCGCTATCGTTTTAAGTGGCTGAGCGCGCAGATCGATGGGTCTTGTCCTAGACCATAAGCCAAAGGCAAAACAAGTCGTTTTTGCTCCTTGTCGTGATACTAGTCTAGAGATAGCGTCCTTGGGATGCAAATAACGTAAATATGTGACTGTTTGGAGCGACGATGGAGTTTCCTTGGAATCATTGTTAAATCTCCGTTTTTCCTGGAACTTCCGCCAGTAGGAAAACGAAGAAAGTAGAAGTAAAGAAGGATAACAGTTTAAACCGTCAGCAGAAAATATATAAATCAATAAATAGAGCAGCTATCTTCAAAAAATAGCCAATTGGTCTTCTAAGAAACAAAAAAATGTAATCTTGCTGCGATGTTCGATTGGCACCGCTGAGACATGTGCCCTCAGGGAGGACAAAGACATTAACTATCCAGGAATGATTATCGGAGATTGCCAGAGGCAGCTGATCGTAATTATTACATTTCATCTACTGGTCTCTCGCTTTAGAAATGGCTTTTAGATACAGATCAGTTTGCTCTGTAGTCGTGTTTGTCGTTGTAAAAACAGAATATAGAACGAAGGTTTGCAAGGTCTAAATTTTACATATGCAACTGGGTGACACAGTGGCCTAGTCGAAGGTTTTAAATAGCAACACCTTCGTGTTAAAAGTGAATGATATGCAAAGACAAACTTGCGTGCCGACAGTGGCGCTGGGAACGTAAAGTGCAAGTCCATTAACCGTTTTTATGTCACCTGAGCTATCAATTGTGCACTCGGACTGTTGAGTTTATATCGAGGACATCTTGTAAAGTGCGCAAAGACCGAGTATGAGCGCATGAGGCAAATATCAGCTCACAAGGGAATGATCCAAGTGACCGGAATGACGTGTATGACAAACCACAGACCACCGTAACGGTTCCGTTGCTCTGTCTTCACAGTCGGTTGGATACGGTATTTTTTGGATATTTTTGGATATGTTGGATATTTAGATGAGGAGCACAAACAGTTCTACGACAGCCACTACCACAACGACAAGTACCAACACGTCAACCATCACTACCAAGACCGCTACCAGCACAACTATCATTACGAGAAGCGCGCCTTGTTCTGCAAGAAGAGAACGAATATGTACAAGCCTTTCACTAAAGACTATGCGAAAGCTGCGGGCATCACTCGTTATTGCAACCTTCTCCTCAGTGGTCCTAATGTTGATCTCATAAACGTTGCTTTTATTTAAAGAGTGAACGATTCCAACAAGGGGCAGTACTGTGTCTTAAACAAGGACTAGCGTAATTTATTCGTCTTTTATGCTAACCGCCAAGAGAATGATCCAAGCCTGTACTTTTTATGACCGTTGCTGATGGTTGAGCTTCGGATCTTTCAGTGAAAAGGTCATGTACTAGGGTGCCAGACCCAGCAATCAACATTACCGTTGGCGACTTTCCCAAGCATGCGTCAATATCCGCATGGGAAAAGTCGTTGTTCGACGGTGCACAGCGATTGAACACGAAAGTTCTGTCTCGAACCATGAAAGTTCTTGAAAAGGTATTTACAAGCTTAGGTGTGTGTAAATCGGTTTACAGCTGCTCGCCAACGGTCTTCAGTCCGGGAATGCGGTTCAGTTAAGTTGTTTATCCCCCTCAAACTTGGGTAATGAAACCAAGGTAGAACAATAAGATTAACAGTTCACGCTGGGAGAGCAATAGGTTCCAAAGGCTAAAGAAATACGCGTATATGAGTTCAGGCCTAGAATCGGTGCCGAGCCTTCTCCTCATGGGAGTCTCTCGCTTGCCGGCACAAGGACAAATCAACTATCAGCCTAACCAATGAAATGTCACCACTTCTTATCTAGGCCTAGAATCCGTGCCGAGCCTTCTTCTTACGGGAGTCCTTCGCTTGACGTTCGCGCTCTCCTTCTGTCCGCTCATGTTCGCGTCGGAATCCAGCTATCGCTTCGAAGAAACGATAATGTGTGATAAACTGTGAGGACCAGAGTCAACTGTCTTTACGACGTCATGCATAGATGGTAGCGACATCACCCAAGTTGTGCTGCTGGTCAGTCAGAGAGTTGCATTCGGCATTTCTTGGTTAGTTAGGTAGAGCCGTATTTACTGCTATTATTTAGCTGGAGGAAATGCACCTAAAAGCTTTTTACACGTTTCTTATGATTGTAAACGAATATGTGCACGAACTTCGTTGTAATGAAAAAAACCTGAACGCCTAAAAGGTGGTGGGGAATTCGACGGAAATTGAAAACAAGGTTTCTTCGCGTCACTGTCCTGGGAAAGCAGAAGAAAAAAAGTACTCTGGCTTAGGTTTCCGATTCCCTCCCCGGACCTTCATGTCTCCTTCCGGAGTTTTACTCTATGTATTGAATCTTTTTGTGATACCGTAGGCATTGCCTATAGATCTGCTAGGCGATTCGAGCTCTCTGTATACAGCGCGTGTTCTGTTCGGTGTTCGACCTTATGAGCACCCTTCAGGCATTGAACCACCCGAAGATGATGCTAAGACTGGCTGTAATCGTCTTCGGAATCTTCGGAGTCGGTATTTTTGGCATCTTCGGAAATTTGAACATCATCGCAGCCACCATTCGTTCCAAGGAGCTTCGTTCAAAATGCGGTAAGAGGCTCCTCCATCGTATGAGATTACTCAGGGACACTCAGGAACGCTCATCGGTATCCTCGCCTTCTGTGACCTCATCTGCATTATCTTCGAGTGGCAGAGCGCAGCGCGGGTTCTTCTGGAGACGCAGTCCTCGCGACTCTCCTGCTTCATCTTTATGACCCCATACATGTTCATGATCAACTTCCAGAGCACCATGATCCTCGCCGTATCACTTGACCGTCTACTCGCCATCCTATGTCCTATCAAGTAGGTTTCAGTTGTTCGCCCATGACATAGGACTGAACGGGCTCTATTACAAAGTCTGCCTTCATCTTTGACCTTCTTGATCTACTAATTGTAACTGATCATTCAGAACACGAGTGATTCGGACGAGGAACTATGTGCTCGCTCTAATGACACCGGGAGCTCTTTACGGAGTCGGCATCGTCATCGCCGGCTACGTCTACATGGTGGACGAACCGATCGAGCTGTGCAATCCCCCGCTCGGTTTTCCACCGAATGTGAGCGTTGTTTGGAATCGCGTCACCATCTCCATCAACTTCGACGTCTTGATCGTTTACGTTCTTACCATCGTCAGCTTGAAGTACAAAGGTATGTCTTGTCCGAAGAGTTAAGAATAGCTGAAACAAAGTACACAAAACAAGCTAGGCCTTCCAATGAAGCTGAGAACAGGGTGGTGGGCGAGTTCTTAGAAGGACTCGAACGATCTCCGAGTCCAAGTCCTTGATACGGAAAAAGTCACCTCTCTGGCTGAAAGTTTGACGCTGAGAGTTCTAGGTGCATGTGTATACCGTATCCTTCCATATCCCCGTGTCTTTTCAGTGAGCCACGTAAAGGGCTCCTCCAAATGCTACTACAACAGCCAACAGGCCATCATGAAGAACCTCAGCGTGATGATCATCTTCTTCTTCCTATCTTGGTTTGTGTGCCACGCGTCTGTCCTCATCATCACCTTCTTCCACTTCGGAGGCACTTCCGTGCTGCATGTCACGCAGTCCACCGCGGTAGAGCCACCACATCGCTATCACCGGCTAAAGACTCCTTTAGGTGATTCCGGCGATGATGTGTTACTCGCAGAACTTCTACATATACCTCTGGCGAAGCGACCTCTACCGCTCCGTCTTCAAGGACCAATTAAGTCGCCTTTTCGGCTGTGGGGAAGGGTCTGCGAGGGTTTTTGTGACGGAGACCGGAGTGTCGCGGAACACCTCGAGGATAGTGGCCGTTACTCCAGTGATAGAACTGGCACAAAAGAAGCTCTAAAAACTGTACATATTTGTAGTCAGATTCTGATGATTGGGTTGTACTCAAGGACAATTCACCTCGTTGCAGTGCGCTGAGTCGCTCTCCTCATTCTATCAAGGACCTGTACAGTGTATATGACCACCCCAGATTTGACTCGTTTCTCAGGATCTAAGGGGTTTCTGCAAAAACCGTGAAAGAGCATCGGAAAAGTAGAAGTAGGGAATATTAAGTGATTACAGGTAGCATCGGAAGTAAAATGTACCCAATTCAAGTGGTGCAAGACGAGTCAAATCTAGGGTGGTCATATCATTATGCACCGCACTGTAGAAATCATGTATCGCCAGCGCCGTTCAGCCGTAATATTTATTTCTGATAAATTCAGAGATTCGTCGATATATTAAAAATTAAACAAGCTTTGTGGTATACAGCTCAAAAATAACTATTTACACAGAGGGGACTATCGCGTGGGGATGGAAAGTTTTGGCTTCAGGACCTCTGGTGGCGGAGAAGAGTCGCTTCCGTCGCTGAGGCGGCTGGGACGTCTTCGCGCGACGATCGCTCCGTTCTGGTCGATCATGTACGGACATACGGGACCACTACGCGCGGACATGGGATGGTCACACTGGAAAAGGAGGTCTTAGGCTTCAAGGGAAGAAGGGAACTTACGGAAGGGTCGGAGTTGTCTTTGCCGTCCACAGTTTCTCTCAGGTGGACGGCGGCGTTGTGGAGGACGCGCTGTTGGTTCGCCACTTGTTGGAAGGTGTTGGCGAAGTTGCGCGTTTCTTCGAACCCGGCGCGGAGCTGAAAGGAAACTACGCATGTAGTATGTCTGGTCAGCAATAGGATTTGCCTAATTTTTGGAACTTTGGCGCCGCTAAGACCAACTTTACGCTTCCTTGTTGAATTCTATTGCCTTTAAGCACAAAAAGCTAATGAGACTTAGGGAAGTGCGACTTATGCAAAAATACTGACGCAATTCCATCGCTGATCAGTAAGCTGTGACCTCTCTGTGAATATCTAAGTTCGCTTGACATGGACCTACCTGATCAACAAGGCAAGCGATGAGCACAACCCACGCTTGGCCAGCACCCGGAAGATCTCTGACGGCCTCTTGCGCCAGAACCACGTCGATCATCGTCTCTCCCAGCTTCTCCCAAATATTCCCATTGAAACCGTAAGGCCGCAGGCTCCCGTGCTTCCGTCCGATCATCCTCGGATCGAACTCCCCGTTCGTATCGGAGCGTTTTCTGTCATCCAGGTCCAAGTTCCTGATGACAGTGTCGATCATCTTGACCGTGACGCGGGCATGGTCCCGCAGCGAAGAGACATCGCTTCGAGACATGGCTGAGAGGAACGTGCGCGTCGTGAACATGTCCCGGATGATGGGGAGCTGCTTGACGAGACGATCGTAGACCTAGGGAGGGAGTGATTGCGGAGGTGAGTCACAGGGACTTACTTCTTCGAAGACATTCTCAACTCGTTTCCCTCCGTTTCGGGTATGCAGTCGCTGCCAAGTGAAACGGAGGGAGCGCTTCTGCAGTTTCGATAGTTTGGTTTCGTAGTTGTAGTGACGAATCTGTACTCCGGACTCTGAAATGAAATGATCTGAGCTTGCGTTATGGCAAACAAATATACACAAGAAAAGCTTAGGAAAGGAACTATCACCTCTTTTTACAATCCACAGGAAAGCTACGAATCATGAAGCTCAACATGAGAAACACCGATAAGGAAAAGTAGGACACAGCCTCATGTTTAAAAGTTGGCTCCGACTCGATTCTTTGAGCGTTCAATTTTGGTTCAGTTTTTTTATAAGATTTAAGTTCTTTACAGCTGCAGCAGAATATGCTGTTTTAGGTAGGCTATGTAACTTCGAAGCTGCTTTAGAAAATTCTTTAAAAAACAAAGTAGAACATCGTAGGCGCTGGTCAGATGTAACTCTTAACGCTGCAGTTCCATAGTTACCATGGATTTCCTTCTACTCAAGAGACAACAAAGGGGAATGACCTTTTACGTCTGGTTGCACCAGACGAAGTTTAACGAAATGAGGTAGTCCTCAAATCATGTTGCACAAGGTTGGAACTCCTACGGAAGTGTAATCCGATTCCGAACATACAGTTCTTTGGCATCAAGAATCAAGTTCCCTAATAAGCCTCGTTTTTGCAACGAGGTTACTCTAACTCGATTGTTTCTGTGCGCGTCAGCAGATTGGGTTATCGTTGGTCGGGTACTAAATCGAACGCCGTAAGGTCTACACGGAAAGCGAAAAGAAGAGTGCGATACTGCTGTTGCGAGGTGCTAAAGTTAGCAGAAAGGGTTTGTTCGGTCAAGGTGGAGATAAGAGTCCGGCTCAACAGCCGGCTCGGACCACACGCCTCGACTTTCGAGCCGGCACGAAAGACACAATTTCGGAATCACTGGTTGGGTCCACATTGTCGCCAACTTTGTCGAAAATTTGGTGACAAAACTAAACAGTTATTGTTGTTTTACTTGCATAAACACGCATGAATAAATGGTTTTCAGTTGTGAATGATATTATTGTGCTAAAAAACTCCTATAAACTTGATCCGCAATGCGATAAGAAGTTATTTTAAACGTCCTTTTTAAACATAAAAGCAGCTAAATGAGGAGCCAGGAAGTTGCCAAATAAAGGGCGCTCATAAAAGCATAAAAAATTCGACAAGACAGAAATCGAACAAGTAAACAACTTGGGTCCCGAAGAATAGGACCAAAATAAGCGCCCACTCAGAGAAAAGGTTACCAAAGTGTTCAGTTCTTCAGCGGTAAATAAAGAAATATAACCAATAAAAGAAGCGACATAACAAAGCACAGTGGCAGTTCTAGCTTCGGTTCTCCCATTATTATTCTTTAAATCAAGGAACTGTACCACAAAAGTGGATAACACTTACTGTGTATGCTCTCGCACACCGATGGCATGCTGGAAGTGCGGCGAACGCGGAAATTGACGCTAAGAACGTCGCAGTTCGAGGTATTCTCCGACGGAAGCGACGTTTCGGTCTTCTGACGGACGGTTTTCCTAGAACAGAATGGTGTACTCAGGGCGACGCTGCACGCACATCTACGAGGACAACTACAAGTGATCTTCAGACGTGGTCAGAACGGAGCGATGCAAAGGGTAAAGAAGTTATATAAAGGGTGCCTGGTAACCCAAGTTAGTGGCGACGCGTCGAAGTGTCAGCGCGTGCGATTCAATTGGTCCCAGCGGGAAAGTAATTGAGTTTCTCCGCGTGCCCGGCGACTCCTCTTTAGGAGCGCCTTTTCTGGAGTCATGCGTGGCGGAAGCAACAAAGAAGGAGTGGTGCTTGTGGGGCACGTTTCGAGCGCCTCTTGCAAGGGCCCGGCTTCCGAAAAACAGCGCTGCTTTGGCCTTTCTGAGGGGACGTCAAGAGGCGATTGGCAGGACTAGCCAAATGGCGAGACGTACGCAGAGAGACGATTAAAAGGAGGTGCGGGATTCCCAGATGTTTATGTCCTGTCGGGGATTTAGTGTGACATAGAGAGACGAAGGGATTTATTTGGGAGGTCCAAAGTTCACGAAAATAATGTAGTAGCTGGGCATCAAGAGTTCATCGGTTGAAACATCATCGTCTCCTTCAATGAGTGAAACGCCAGACGGTCACACAGCTGGCGACAAAACTACCCAGAAGAAACAAATGGTGTTGAAGGCTGCACATTAGCTCCATTTCTAACTAGTCCTTGATTCTTACGATACAAAAATAAATGCTGACCTCATTGCCTTCAGTCATGCCGACAGGCCGGATGGGAATTACTGATGTGAATCGATCTCTTACAGCGATTCGCATGTCAAGTTATTCAAGTCTTTGTTCGACTGATAAGAGGGGACGGTCAAGCGCTATCTCAGGTTCGACTCCCAACGACGCTTTACCATCTGCCTCCCCCCTCTTCCCCCCCAACCGTCGACATCACTTATTTATGATTTCCCTATTTTTCTCATTATTTCTTGGTCCTATGCTAAATATAACCGACACTTGTGTGGAAGCAGACACTACACATGAGAACTTCTTAATCCTAAACTTCAGCTCACGTAGAATCGACATGTTTACGAAAACTCATCGAGAGTCATGGGACACTTTGCTGAAGCCCATTTGAAGAGTCCGTTCGGAGAGCAAAAACACCGAAAGAAGTGAGGGAAAGCTATCATAATCTAAGGTATCATCTACTCCCCTAAGGCCTAAGCAATCAATCTCTTGTGGACTGAACGACTTCCAGAGTTTCCCAAAACACCGTTGCTCATGGAGGAATTAGATCGGAAGATCCAAGCAGTCGTTTCTCGCTTCAAAAATTCAAACAGGTAACTAACGGCATTGCCTAATACCCGAAGCAAATAAGATAAAATGGGAACCAGAAACAGCAGAACACAAATTGAAAGACGAGCTGCCACTGTCGTCCACGGGGAAGTGGGACTCATAATTGCTTCTCCAAAAGCAGATATACGAATCCTTTCTTGCACCAGATAATCGGCCTTTGCCTGCTTTAAATAAATCGTAAACCGCTACGCCGGATTTGTGCTGTGATCTCAAAAGGATGTTCGACATTACAACGTTTAAAGGCACTTAAATGTGCGCAGAAAATGTAAATTTAGGCAAATCCCAATGACTCAATGAGAATAATCTTATCTGTGTGTGCGTCTGGTATTTGGATGAGAGCTACTGATAGGGTACAAAATAAGCAGAAAGCTGGATTTCACTTAGAACTGCAATTGGGTTTAAAAGCTTTATTTGCAAAGATCGAACGAAATGCGTAGAGTCATCTGTCGCATAAGAAAACTTAATCTTGTTGTTAGTAACAGACAGCTAGTAGTCGCAGTAGTAGCGAAGTTAAGTGCTACTGTGTTAAGTTAAGTGCTAAGTTAAAGAAGCGCCGGGGGAACAAACTGACATGTTCCCCTTTATTCAAACAAAGTGAAGTTCATCATCTTGCTCAGAAGGTCGTTTTGTTTTGTTTGTCTCAGCTTATTCACCAAGCATTTCCATACAGATTCAGTAGCACAACAAAATTAACCGACTTTTAGAGCAAGTTGATAAACTTCACTCCGTTTAAACATATCGCATGAGATCCATAGTAGCACTTATGGTGCATCATTTTCTATAGGATTTCTATAATCTATGTCTGTAAGATTTCCATCCTATATGTGTAGAGTCTTCACTCCCACTTACAGCAAAATTAATGCAGGAATGGAACAACGTCTCTGTGGGAAAGCACTGGTCGAAGGGGTCCGTGTTTAAGAATGTTTTTCTCAGTAATACCCACATCATTGCGGAATTGGTAATAGTCCACATGGAAAGGAAGTGAATCATGAGGAAAGCTGGCATGTCCTAGTAGAAGAGCGCATGCTATAATTTCGAAACTAGAAACACTTTGGCACCTTTCAAAACGCGACTAAATGGCCAAATAATGAGTTGAGAAGGCTAACATTGTTTTCATTGCACGTAATTAAAAGTGAGTCAAGCATTTGATAACTTTGTTTTCCATTTTTTACTACTAGCTTTCCCATACTTTGAGAGCCTTACTGATTCATCACCGCCACCGGACATGAAAACAGGAGGAGTACTGCTAGAACAGTTGAAAAACAGCGCCGGATTATATGGAACGCTTTCCAATAACAAAAACAAGAGAAGGAAGTTCATCTTTCCAAGAGCCAGCTTTACCTCGAGAAGATACGGTGCAGGAGCAGGACATACTTCATGGCGATGCAAAGCGTGAATGGAACGGACTAGTGTGACAAGTGTTACGACTGTTTATATGTGCTCTACGGGTGGATGAATTATTGAGATGAGCTGCTCGTGGGAACCAAAAAGAGCATAGAAGTAGTTGGCGAAGCGTGGACGTGACAAAAGCGCCACGAAATAAGGAGTAGGAGGCTTGGGTGCAAGACTATTTGCGTCCGAGACGATGAAATAGTCATGAATTGGGGGTGGGGGCCTGTTCTATGCTGGGTAGAGGTGTCGGG
>JADLIF010002195.1:0-11000 GCA_016648015.1 Steinernema khuongi | reverse complement strand
TTTAGACCGAATTCATCGCAAAGAAGTCCATCGCCACTCCTGAAGGGTTCGAAGCAGCCGCGCTAGAGCTTCTGGATGAGGGCCCCAAGGTGGTCATCGTGACTCTGGGCGCCAAGGGGGCGCTGATCGCTCTATCCGAAGGAGATAAGAAGGAGCTGAAGAGGATTGAAACACCAAAAGTGAACGTTGTGGACACCACGGTGAGTCTTATTACGACAACCAAACAGAGACCTACCTCCAAATAAGACTACGGTAGGAGTTAAATAGATTGGACACTTTATTAGACTCTCTTCAAGTGATCCTCAGCAAGCACAGCGGTAGTGAACTCCGCGCTGAGGGGCTCGGCACTGCGTCCTCCCTGCGGGGTGGAGGCTCCACTTGAGGAGTCCGACAGGAACGATGTGTCCTTCTCCCACTTGTTGTGCATCTCGACGAGCGCGTCCACAGTCACCTCGGCAGGCTCCACGTAGTTGTAGTAGACGTAGTCGGTGCCTTGGGTGAATGGCGCGAGCAGGTAGCAGACGAAGAGGCACTTCAAGAACCAGTAGGCGGAGTAGGGACCCAGGTAGTAGTTGCCGAAAGTGTCCAAGAAGGCGAAGGTTGAGTAGACGCACCAGTACTTGAGCCAGTGAGCGTAGCTCGATCGGCTTTTGCTCTTGAGAGCACTGTGGGACGCGTGCAGAGGGTAGATGAAGCCCTGAAGATCAATGATCATCGATGTTAGGAGGATTCTGGACTTACGATGAAGTTGCAAGCGAGTCGACCCATGTTTCCCAGGATGATGTACACAACCGCGGCCAGGCACAGTCCGTAGAAGAGGTGCTCCCGCTTGGTCACAGTAGTCGTCTCCGCGGCCTGCCAGCTGGAAAAGGTTCGATATAAGGAGAAGAAGGGGATAGACTTACAAAGAGTCCAGCTGCACATTGTCCTTATCGTTCAGGAAGTTGGAGATGAACTTGCCCAGGTTCTTCGGAGTGGCGTCGTACCAATGGCGCATGATCCGGCGTTTACCAGTGATCGCTGGAAGGAAGCGTGTCAGGACCCTATCTGTTACTCAAGCCCACCTTCTTCTTCCATCCGAGTGGCCGTCATGGAGATCGGCTCCGTCCGCTCCTCCGGAAGAATGACGTCGGTGATGGTGGCGGGGCCGTGGCTCGCCAGTCGAATGACGGCGTTTCCATCCTGGAGCACCTTGGCTCCGGTGAAGAGCGCTTGGAGCTTCTGAAGAGGGAGAGGAGTCGTCTGGAGAGGAGCCCACTCACCTTGAAGTTTGTGTTGAGGGATCCAACGGCTTTCGCCTTCTGGTCGAGAGGGTCGCGCGGCGTGGCGCCGTGCGCGTCCTTGGAATCGGCGGAAGCCATCGCTATCGACCGCTTCGTTCAGTGCTCACCACTTGACTGAGGCCGCTGTCTGCTTGGGCCTTCTCGGAGGCTCCTTCGGTGGAAGTGTCTGCAGAGGTGGGTGGTCCTGCCTTCCATCGGTTCCTAAACGTCTCTCATCCTTCTCCTTTGTATAGCCCGAATCTAACATCTCTTCATTCCAGGGCGCCGGAGACTGCTTCTGTGGAAGTCTGGCTCACTTCGTCACCAACGAGGCGCTACGAGATGTCCCCCTCCACGAGAAGGTCCGAAGAAGTGCGGAGATCGCCTCCGTCTCCGTCCAGTTCAAGGGGACCCAGTCGTCCTACCATCCCAAGGAGAAGCTCGACGCCGCTTTGTTCGTGTGACCAAATGTGGCAATAAACCGTAATCGATTCTTTTGTGTGCTTTCCGCCGACCAGAAGAAGCCTTCCACATTTTGGGCGATGGCGGTGCTCGAGTGCGTTCTGGCCTTCTTTGGGGCGATCGTGCTCCCAGTCGTCGGCTTTCCGGGTGAGTTGCTCCTTAGATGGACATGGGGACCGAAATATCTTGGACCTATCTGCGAAGTGCAGGTGACCTCTGTTGCGGTTTCTCCCATTTCTAGCGTTCCCTAGGAGCCTGATTGTATTCATGTGTGGACTCTGAAGCCTCAAACTCTGATCTTGAACCTGCGTCATCCACATCATTTCAGCTTGCTCCAGAACCCAACGAAGACGTCCCTCACAGTCCGGCGATAGACCCGAGATCGAGCCCTTGCTCAGCGGAAGGGAAGATGCGTTTATTGACCCGTACCGTAGGATATCATGCGAACGCGGAAGGAATGTGTCCGAGGAGGATAAAAGTGAAAGATGATGAGCGGGTGAAGAGATGTTCAATTGGAAGGAATTACCTTAAGAACTGGACCACGAGGCCGTTGAACATCTTCAAGCGGGTGCTACAGGATTACGGTAGGAATGAGGAAGATCATGAGAAGAAGGAAGGGACCCACAAGGGGGGAAGCGAACGAGCTAAGAACGGAGGTGCGCATCATGTACACGTTCTGGTACGGCACCGGAACGATATCGTTGACGTACTGTAGCAGAGGGTCCTTGGGAAGGAAGTGTTTGAAGTGGCGCGTCTCCTGGAAGTCGCGGTTGTTGAAGATGTCGGAGGAGTACTCAGAGAAGGGCGCCGAGTCGGAGATGTTGTTGCAGAGGCGGTGGTTGGCGCAGAGACAAGTCAAGTGGTTGTTGAGCACCTCGCAGAGTTGGGTCTCCCGGCCACGCTTCGTCCCCACCGCCTTCTGCTCGGCCGTCCTCTGCTGGATGCCCTCCACCTCCTCGATGGTCAAGTTCACGCAGCCCGTCGTGTACAGGAAGTAGTTCGCCTTCTTGTGCTGTCCTGAAGCAGAGCTAGATGCATTACTCACGTGGCCAGCACTCACTCATGTAGCAGGCGTTGCCTTGACACGTCATCGGCTTGGCCACCGCACACCCGTTGATGGAGAACCCTCTGTAGTCATCGTAGTCGAGGCAGAAGATGCAGCTGAAGGAGCCAGGGTCACCCACTCCAGAAGGCTCACTTACTCGACCATCCGATCAGGTCTCCAATGACGCAGTTCAGAGACGCCTTCCGACGCTCCTCGGCCCACGGAATCCACCGCGAGGACTCCGAGCAAGACGAACAGAATGATTCGAAACCACATCAGGAGCGGAGGGGCGCATCTCTCGAAGGTTCAACGGGACATCTTGGAATCTGGAAGTGCCTGGGTGAGCAGAAAGAGGAAGAAGGGGTCCCTTGGCGACAGAGCACCTGCGAGGTCGAGTGACTCGACGCGCTCGCCTCGACCACGAATCCGCGTTTGTAGCGCGTCACGCAAATGGCGCTAAAGATCTAAGGTGGACAGCACTGGACTCACCTAGCACGGCCCTCCCTATAAGCATGCGCCTCGGGGGAAGTGCTACCGTAAGAGTGAGTGGGCTAAGCCGTACGAATTAGAGCCTATGAGATTTGTGCGTAATCCCATTCCAATTTTTATATTAGTGAGTCAGCTTCTCGGAATTTCGCCCCTATGAGTGCTCGTTTCCAAAGAAGTCGAAGCTTAAGGGTTGTGTGCAAAACAGCAGCTGAAGGTATCTCATCTTGCTTGTCCCATTCTTGCATAATTTCAGCATGAATTCGCATGAAAACCTCCTAGAAGTAATGAGATTCCCAGCGGAATTGCAAACAAAGAAAGGTCCATTGTTGTCGTTCTATGAACTGCTGCAGCTCTCGAAGCCTCCCATGCGTTCTAGGCAACAGAAGGCAAACCTTTAAGGTTAATTTGCAGAGCTGTAACGGGATGCAGAATTGATGGAAGATCACCACAGAGATAATGAGATTCCCAGCAGGAGGGTCGATTGTTTTTGTTCTCTGAGCGCAGAGGCAATCGAGAAGGTCGTTCCAAGCAAAGTGGGCGATATGGCTTATATCGCCCACGGGCGTCTTACACCTAAGGAAGTTAGCCGGTGCTGCTTGGCTGTGTTGTGCCGATCCGCATCTAAAAACATCGGAGGCCCGCCTGGCCGTTGATGGCCCGTATTATTACGGCCGGTCAATCTTGGGTAATTAAACGCTGAACGCATAAACAGGAGTTAAGGCAAATGCCAGTGATCCAGTGCCAAGGACGTAGAAAAGTAGGTTTTACTAAACAGATCTCTGGTTGGGATGAATCTCCTTGAGGAGCCACTGACAACTGGAAAACTTACTGTTTTAAGGTACGCGTTGCGAAGGGTTAGAAGCACGGGCGCTTTTGCAAAAAAAAATCTGCACAAGGCTACACCCAACAGGCCTGGGAGACCGTCACCGAGGCCCCCTAGACCTGACACCCAACAAAAGGTCTCGACAGGCCCAATCCCTCCTACCTTCTACCACAAAAGTCCCACTCTTCGCACAGAAGAAGGTCGTCCCAAGCCTCTGTTTGTCCAAGGTACATTTTCCAATTAAAAGCGAAAAGGAAAAGACGCGTGACGTCCGCGCCAAAACAACGTGGGACCACTGTAGTCTGGCTTTGAAGCCGCGGAGTAAGCCCTTCGGAATCCCGAAGTGCGCCGAACGAAAACAACCGGGGCGTATTGCGCTTTTCGGGTTTACGCGCAAACGTAGGCCTGGACGACAGGATCCGCGTGCACCCGGAGACATAATAAAATTAAAAACCACACGCGAGACATAATTGAACAGCTGTCCGCGATTCACGTCTCGCCGCCGAGGAGCAGAAACCGGAGAATATGAAAACAGATGCCGCAAACAGGGCTAATGGTGATCTTTGGAGTCCTGCTTCTGCAGATCCGAATGACCTAACGGTTTCCTCACTAGGGACAATCAGGAGAGTTTCTAGGAGCCAAATCATAGGCCTCTTGAGTTCCACAGGGAAGCGCCTCCCAGGATTTGTGGATGGGACAACAATTCTAAAGCAGAAGCTGAGTCCATACCAATAAGAAGTCGTAGCGTCCAGAGTGACTGTGTTCAGGAGGTCTACTTCAACCTTTCACAGCCTAATTTAGACCAATTTCATCCACACCTCGAGAGCCTTATGTCCCATAGGAACCCCCTCCCCGGTTATGTCTTGGTGGCTCATTGGCAACGCGCTGAGCCGCCAGTCAGGAGGTCGGAGGTTCGAATCCCGCAGCGTTCCAGGCGTATTTCCTCCTTGAAACCAAGGGAGGGATGCACCTTCTTCCTCGGAAGAGAACGCGAGAGCACTGGATTGCACTTAGGCGTCCGTGGCCGATCTTCGGATCTCTCCCCCGCAGGCGCTAGTACAACTCTCCGACATCCTTTTGGAACGGGGAGAGCGCAGAGAAACGAGAGCAAATAGAAGTTCGTGCAGGTTTTGCCTGCAGTGTCCTTTTCTGGTTTTGTTTACTACTCGGCTGCTAGAGGATTCAGCAGTAGAGGATTACTGTAATGGAAGGTTTAACAAAGGCTCATAATTTGTACACAAAAGACCCTAAAAAGGGCGTCAGAACTCTGGTCAGATCTGACAAGATCTGACGAGGCGACACTCTAAGTCCTCAAGTTCGCAAGCTTTGGCATTCCTAGGTTGGACAGAACACACCTACCTTCTCAGGCTTACCCTCTGACTATCCACGATCACATTCCCGACGCCCCTACAAAGGAACCCTGGAAGAAGTAGGAATGAGCTTGTGGGGATCGGACACGTTCCAGCGGCGCCGCCGGGCGGAAATTGGATTGGGCACTGTCGTCAATTATGAAGGGACGCACGCATGGCCATTCACGTGCGCCAACCTCTTTCGCAAGTTCATTCACTTAATTAGCGCTCCAGAACTTGCCGGATATATAAAATGCGCGTGTCTTTGATCCTTTGCACGGCTGCCTCGGGACGGCGAGAAGGCGCGCAGATCGGCTAAATGGCGGAGGCTAATCGGCCTTTCGCGGAAATTATACGGAACGCCCCGAATGGAGGCAATCATGCTGCAGGCGCACCTGCAGCCCGAGCACCAAACAGCGATGACGCCGCTCGTTGTCTTCGCGACAAGAACAAAGATGTAATTAGGGGGAAGGGGAAAACATGTTGACTTTTCCAGAGTTCCCATCGTGTCATTTCCCAGGGACGTGTCCTTGGTTTTGGAGAAATCCGATCGGATTGGACGTTGGGTAAGGGGTGCTTAGGTTTCCGGGAGGAGGCTGGGCAAAGGGTAGAGGAGGGTGAGAAGCCAAGCCTCACAGTGTCCCCTACATCAGATCAGATAAGCTTCAGTAGCTGATTGCTGTGGAATGAGATGATTGGCCTTGGATAGGGAAGAATTGGTCTTCCAGAAACACAGTGGACGACCTCGGGTCCCCATAGCTGGCCGTGCCAAGAACTTAATCCAATTAATCGCCTCCGAAGGCGCGCCTGCGTGTCCTCGACTCCATTCGATTATTGAAGTCAATCACCGCTCCCTTCAAAGGTTGATTAATTCAGTTCTGAGGCTACAGAAAGCCCTCGCAACCGACGGAAAGGGTCAGTTTGTGTGCACTAAACGCCTCTTTGTCACTCACTTAAGGGTCCATTCGGGGGAGTCGAAGTCCATTCACGGAAAACAGCAATTACATGATCGTTGAATGAGTGCCATGACTAATTCATCCTCGTTAGCTTTTGTCACCACACGCCGACAGAGATCCGACAAGTGCAGAAGTGTGTTCTATTGGGAATGCTTTCCTGCTGGCCCTTTCCAAAAAGTCCAAAATAGCGTTCACGCCAGGAAGACAGGGAACACAGAAATTGGAAAATCCAAATGACAGGAGTTCGGAGAACTCATTATTTACCCTTCCGCCGGGGTAAAGATGGAAAGAAGGAGAAAACAAGGGATAAGGGCCGACTTTGGGCATAAAGGGCGCGGATCGAATTTATTAATGAGAGTGTCCAAAGCGGAGTTGATGTTAATGGAAAAGGAAACGATTTCCGTCACTCAATCTCCCGAGGAGCGCGGGAAGATGGCATGGAGAGCTCAGCCGAATTGGTGCATCTGAATTGTCCCAATTAAGGACCGCGTGGAAAGCCGTCCTGGCGGGCTGCGATCTCGAATGGCTGGTCAGCAGGGGAGAGTGGGAAGCGGTGGTGTCGTTTTCGGCGAAAGTATCGGTTTCCTCTGATGAAATGAAAAACAAGCGCGAGACGAGAGTTAAATGTGAGAAGGAGGAGACCAACTCGGAGAGGCTCCAGGCCGAATGGTCCTGGAGCTGTCTTGTCATGCCTTAAACTGTGGGGCATATAGTTTATCACTGCACAGATGTGGAGCAAGAAGGCCACTCTCCTTCTTAACCAGCTTCAAAGATAGGTCCAGCGTCAAAGGTCTTCTAGAATGTGGGTATTCTTTAATTTTTTTTTCGTCTTTTTTTTCTTCCGAGAAGTAAAAGGAATGAATGGCACTTTAAAGCCGCCTTCGGGGTCGCCGCCTTTTTGGAAAAACAGGAAAGGAAACCAAAAAAAGAAAAGGTTAAAGGGGTAAATGCGTTGTCATTCTACATAGCAAATGGACGGAACATTGGAACGGCGAAAAAGAGGCATAAGTCAAGTGGAGTAAGCCGAAGCGGTCCTTGACAGAGTAGTCCCGACGTCGCTTGACGACACTTTACACCGAAAAGCACCGATGCACTTCCTGTTGTCGTAGTTCCACCCTTTAAGTCAGAGTTCATCAGAGATGTCCGGAAAGCACGTATTCGTTTTAGCGCTGACGAAAGTATGCACCGCCAGCAAGGGTAGGCAAGGAGAAAATACAAAAGAATTTTTCCTCAATTGGCTTGGCAACATAAAAGGTTTAGCCTTAGGTCGGATCCGAACCCCTGACCTCTTGACTGGTAATTACCACGCGGAGGGTCGCGGGCTCGACTCCCAGAGGGCGCTTTAGTTTCTATATCGCTCGTTTTTTATTCTTGAGTGGACTATCCTGTTATTTCAAGCTATATACGAACCACTAAAATGTTTGGAAACGACCCTATAAGTGCTTCTTTGTATTCTTGAAAGGGTCCGCTTCCCGGTTAGCCTGTTCTGTTTCCTCTTACACCAAAATGACAAGATGCCAGATAATTTTGTTCAACCCATTAGATTCAGGCGAAAGACGTTTTTGTTCCCTTTAGATACAAAGTATGCACATGAATAGATGGGGTCCACTACCCAGCTCCCATTTTCCTGGGTGTCACTTACCAGGCATAAAAAATAAGGTTAAAGACATTTTACATTACGTCAAGATTCCCCCAAAAATGGTGAACAAGGAACTGAAAGTCGCACGGAGGAAGAAAGACCCAGGGCGTTCTTGAACAAAGCTGTCCTTAAGCTGGTCCAGTGCCTGTTTTCCTGTCCTTCTTCAACATTTCAAGTACAACTTTTTGTCATAGTTCGCATGGACGAAGAGTTGAGAAAACAATTTTTATTGTTTTCGAAGGAATTTTAGCTTTGAGACCTTTTGCAAAGAATAAAAGGCTTAAACCTGAAACATAAGATGAATCACCCACATGAACGAGGAGTTGGGTAAACAGCTCTGACGAAATGAATGACATTAATACACAGCGGGAAAAGACGGAGAACCGGAATCGCTCCTATAAAGGTAATTTATATGGAATCGCTGATTCACCAGTCGAAAAAGCCTTTGTGGACGCTTTCTAATCAGGTCCAATTAGTGCGCAGTTCTTTGGAATGGTAAGTAACCTTTAAAATGCTCTGCTTCCCTGGCGACCGTAAGAGGTGCGATTTGATCGTTTCCATGAGAGTTGGATATGGTAACGGGCGAATGAAGAAGTACGGTAACGTGCCTTAGGTGTAGGAGGCGGACATCGTTAGTGGGTGAAACTGGACAAGAAAATTGAAACACTAGAACATCTGAGGATAATTGTCACCTCTGTTTGGGTCAATGTTGACGATGAATTGCGAGTCTGTAAAACACAAAAGGGTACTAATGAACCGTTGTATCCCTTTAATTGTACCTCTTACACCTTACACCTTTCGAGTTCCATGTTTATGGTTCTTAGCACTATCAAAAAACCTTAGAGTCGAGATCTCCATTCAAAATAAAAAGTTTTGCCTCAGATGGGATTCGAACCGTGGATCCGTGGACTGGTAATTTCCGCGCGAAAGGTCGCGGGTTCAACCCCCACAGGGCGCTATAGTTTCTATATCTGGGCTAAAATATTGCTTGATGTCGCGGACTACACATTCTATTGGCTCACAAGAAGCATTGAAAGAAAAATCAACAGAAATCCTAGGAAAATAAAAAGTTTGTTCTCCGGGGAGAGGGGAGGGAATCCTGTTAACTGATTATAGAATTTGCTCAAGACTCGTACTGACTAAATGACCTTCTTAAAACCAGTATGTACCAACTAGATAAAAAACATGCAAATCACTCCCGATAACCAGCATGTGAAGACAACATGGAATAAGCGTTTTCCCGTTGACATGAGAATTTGAAGTGAGCCCCCTCGTCGCACCTCTCGAATACGGACCAATTATGGATACGCACGTCTCTAGTGCGTGTAAGCGCCTAGCTAGAGCAACCTAAAATGCCGGAACACCAAAGGGTATGCGAGAGCGTACAACTCCAATCGAATAGGGGACCTAGACAATTGAATCCCGTGCGTCACTAATTGGACAATAAAATTTTTATTGAATTTTCCTAATCGGATAGCTTGATTAGGCGATGTCTCGTTCTTTAGAAAGCATCAGAACGCCCACTTGAGCTGTTCTATAGGTTTGACCTCACCGATCAATCTCCACAGATCGATCCTTCAGCGCACGTGAAATTCCGATATCGATCACGAGGAGTCGAGCACGACGACGCAGGTCAACAAGACCTTGAAGCGGGGAAAAAGAGCAGAAAAAGGCATCAACACGCCTTTTAAGGTTGTTTTTCCTCTTCGTGGATGGACAATGGAGAAGCAGGCAGAGTACGTGCATCCTGAAACCCTAAGTTTTCCTCAGATTACAAACGCCCTTCAAAGGCTCATAGAGAAAAGAAGGGACAGAAATAGATCCTTTTGGATTTCCAAAACATGTCTTCAGCAACTATTCTTTGAGTAGATGTTTTCCAAGAGAGGTCACTTCAAACCCAATGAAAGTCCTAGAACCCCTCAACCTAAGCCCCGTTCCCTATCTCATATCAATTGATGGCAGCAGTGGGGAAGGTGACCTTCAATATAAGCGACTGACAAGCATAAACATCTACGAAAACAGGTATAACCCGCGACAAACAGCATGACGCAGCCCTCTTAAATGTCACTTCTTGGCTTATCTCACCTTTGTCATTCATAATGAAGTCGACTAGAGTGGGAAAAATTGAAGGTCATGTTTCTTCTAGCTCCAAGGTGTCTGTCTGAGCTGCAGGTACCGTGTATACGAGACATGTCTCTGTCTAAGTCCATAGTTGCTATCCCCTTCCGCACTTCCCACGTGCAGAATCACACTCTTTCGGTGAACCAGTCCCAAGGGCTCACCTTCATAATACCTTAAAGTAAAAAATATTAGTGCACGATAAGCATCTTTAGTAGAAAACACTGATGCAATTTGGAAACCAACACTGAAAGACTTTGAGTGGGAGATTGGGTTGCCATCATCCACACGGCTGTTTGTTCTGTTTTGTCCTGAAAGCTGACCTCGTGAACTACGGTAGCGGTAAGATTGCGTGTGACGGCTATAGCTCCCACAATAGAAGTGTGATCCCTAAACTAGAATTCCTCTTCTTACAACGCATGTGAAGTGGTAACAGGCTTCCAGTCACATATGTCCCCTAGTACACTATTCTTCGAAGACCTACCGTAGTTAAGGACTTCTGTGGGCGCCGAACGCTGTGTGTGGCGTCGTCCCTCTTTGCGATTAGGTTCTGTTCCGTATTTTGTCCGGAATTTATCTTGTGTGTGCTTTGGGTTTTTGTAATTGTCTTCGGCGGTTCTTCACGAACGGGGTCTTCACCGCCACATTTACGTGCCGCATCGCTAAATCGATTTATTTCACACACAACTTTGAACCGTCTCCATTTTAGTCACACCCCAACTGATCAGATGAAAAGCTACTACTCGATCCTTGGCTGCAGTGACTATGCCTCGTCAACGGAGATCAAAGAGGCCTATTTCCGGGAGATTCGCAAGGTGCATCCCGACAAGAACAGTAACACCGACCAACTGGACGAC
>JADLIF010002193.1:0-25310 GCA_016648015.1 Steinernema khuongi | reverse complement strand
AGAGAAGGATATACTGATCCTGTTGAGAAACTTCGGAAGCAGGCAGAAGGAGATCTGGGAGATGCCTTGCACCAGGGCCACTTGGTTCGCCTAAAGACAGGATTTCGAATTACTCGGTTGTGTTCCTAGGCTGCCCTACCAGGCAACTCTACTTATTGTCCAGAAGGCCTTCTTACCTTAAGCGACTTCGGCTTTATATGCGACTTCTTGGCAAACATGCGGTACTGGATGCAGAAGACTAGGTGAAGTACGAACTCTACGCAGGCGATGCCATCAAACATGATTCCAACAGCCTTCGCCGCCTTCAGCGTCGAGAACGGCGCTCCCTCCGTGTCGTAGCCAAAGAAGGTGTTGGTCCCGAACAGAAAAAGAGCGACCGCGGAGCCGAACAGAGAAGACATCAAACAGAGTGTCCGACTGACTCCCCAGCCGGAGTACTTGGCAGGGAAGGTCATGACGAGGACACGGTCTAGCGCTAGCATGGTTCCTCCGATGTAGATGAAGTCCATGGTGGTGGTCTTGGCGAGAAAGAACCAGTCCCCGTAGAGGATGCCTGTGGCGTCCATGCACCCGGTCATATCCAGGATCCGGGCGACCGCTTCCACCGCGGCGATTGAGCTGCACAGGAAGCAGGCGAGCAGGAAGAAGAGGAGGGAGCCGAGGAAGTTCGGGTTCTTGCGGAATAGGACGTAAGGCACGAGGACCAAGAAGCAGACGGAGACGCAGCCGAGCCAGCCGACAAGTTCGAGGTAGGGCCTACAGTCCTCCTCGAAGGTGGTCACTCGACCATTGGTCCGCTCTATCATCTGAAACAGGGCGCTCATTTAAGTGGGAGAAGGGATTGGAATGTCTCCTAATATACTAGCGATCAAATGACTCCGAGTTGTTTTACTCGATAACGAGTAACGTAACGAATAAGGGAATAGCGTAGAGATACAATTGGTATTCGGTACACAAGGGGATATACGATTCTAGGCACCACAATACGCATACTTGGATTCAAGGAAAAGAATGGGTATCTGCAGAAGTGCAAAAGAGAGGTGACACTGTGAAGTATCTTGTATGTAGTAAACAGAAAATTTCATAAAATGGCAAGTTTATACACTCATGAACTTTTATATTATTCTTAGTCGAATCGAATATTTTTCATGAACACTCACGAATAATACACTTATGAACTTACAACAATGTTCACACCATAATAGGAATTTTAAGCAGGCAAATGAGTCCAACTTTTTACGACCCATAAAGGCAACTTTAGTGGAAAGTTCGTTCCCGGGAAAAATTCCCAAATCTGACTGTAAAAATGGAAAACTTAAATGCACAACAATGAGGGTGTAGAAGGTTCCAAGAGCCTTCGAGGGCAAGATGAGAGTCAAACAACCTTTGTAGAAATGCCAAAACCTAGAGTTCTAAGAGTGACCTAATCACTTTTAATAAACAAGAAGCTCCATATTCCTTTACAAAATCCCTAGAATTAAATAACAGAATGGATAGTGTGTAACACCATCGATGACATCAAAGCAGCTTGAAAGAGAGCGACGTCCACGGTCGTTTGAGTCAGAGGTCAGTTGTAGTGCCGAGAAGGACAGCACAATATGCGGTGGTGACTACGAACAGCACATATAGAAATGCACCGAAACCGACAACAATTGCCGGTTACTGAGTCACTAGAGGTAGAACCCCTCCACTACAGAGGGTCGATGCCCATCAGCTATTCCGAACTTTAGCACCTGCTTTGTGACTACTGTGCGTCTACGAAGGGGTGGAGGAGATGCACTATGGCAGGAAGCTCCATAGATCACGTACGGAAGCTTGAAACATCGCATGACAAGTCAGCTCACGGATGTCGCAATGTTTGGTTGTATTCCAGTTGTAGAAGTAGCTGTTAATCTATGCTCCTCGTCGAGAAGAGGTTTGATTAAAAGAGCGGGGATAATGGACTCTGATAGTTAGGCAAGCACAGCCCCTGTGTGCTTAAAAAGAACACATCGGGTTTTTACCAGCTAACCGCGTCACTTCAGTCCATTTCAAAAAAATTATGCGCATTCAAGTGCTACCAACATATACCGATATATTAGATTGTCTCGTTCCACATCACAACTGCTCCTAAAAGATGCAAACAAAGAAGTCTATCTAGATAAAGCTGTCGAAATGGCAGTGGAACTTAAACTAGAATGCGCTAAGGTTCCATGTTTGTAGCTACAGACCAGAAATAGCGGCCCTGAGAAGTGCTTTTATAAGAGAAGATAATGTGCTTTTGAAGTCTTTCTTATGTCGGCTCGGGACTTGGAACTCGAGGCACGGAAGCTGAGCCGGCTTAATTTCTCTGTCGGGTGAAAAGTCCAGTCGCAAGGCGACTCGTGGCTCGATTTCTGACTCGACTTTCTTTACTTTTCAGTGGAGCTGGGATCACTGATAGCGACGCACAATTAATTCGTTTTTAAAGTAAGGAAAAACATACGAAAATTTAGCAAACAGGCATGCCCAATAGAAGAAAGCATCCAGTACAGTCCACAACATATTACCCACACACCAGGTACTACATAAGATCGCTCACATGGACGCTACAAGTCCACCAAAGGTCATAGGAGTTTCTAAGAAGCACTTGAAGAGTCGTGGAAAACAGGGACCGTTGACATTTTTATATCATTAGTACAAAAGTCCAAACGGTTTTGACATTTAAAAGTGTTGCCGATATCTTCCACGCAACAGCTCCCAAGCGGAACAATGTGGATGATTTCCGAGTCAGTGGCTTCTCGTTGTTTGCGTGGCTCCACCGAGCTCAATGCGGAAGCGGCGCATAATCTGTGGCCATGTGCATTGTCCGTGGCTCTCATTACACGCGCATTGACAGCTCCGCGCTGCACTTGAACTGAACCGTTCAGGTCAGGCGACCTTTTGACTTCCGAGCGCCAAACAGCTACTGTAGTCACGAATGAAGCACGGACTGAAAAGATCAAAGGAACCAGAAGATAGTAGAATGGGCAGGTTTCTCTAAGAAGCGTCATTCTAAAATCCTTCCCACTCACAGTCAGTAAAGTAGGACTTGTCGGGAGTGATGACAACCTCAAGAAATCTTAATTTCCGCTAACCCTCATGAAAAACCTTTTGTGAAATAGGCTCATGAAAAATTCATAAACTTCTACGGAAGAACATCCATTTAAAAAATTTTCGCATAATTGATGGGAGTGGACTAAAGGTCAACCCCCGTTAACATTTAGCATTTATAACATGCGAGTGAGATTTTCACGATTTACTACATAAAGTTCACAAGGACGGCGAACTTCACTCGATGAGATTATTTTGCGCGCTGTCTTTGAATTCTTCCTCATCAGAGCTTTGATCAGATCCGGTGACCTAAGCGTTGAATTCGAAGAATTCGAAGCGGATAGAACGTCTTTAAGCAGTACACCGTCAACATGAGATGGAACCGACGTCTCTTCAATTTGTGCATTCTCCCTGTAATGCTATACGGTGCTAAAACCTAGACACCGATGAAGGACGAGCAGAAGAAGCTTGCTGGAGCTCAAAAACGAATGGAACGCCGGATGACGGGAGTACGCCTGCTGGATCGACGAACGAACAAGTGGCTCTGCGGAATAAGCAAGATTCAAGACGTTGTGCTGACCGCAAGACGCAGGAATGGGACTCACGCCTGGAAGATCGCAAACGCACCGGAAGAAAAGTGGTCAAATGAGAGAATGGAGACCCCCGCAACAAGACCGTTGGGAAGACCCAGAACCCGATAGCGCGACGAGATCACAAAGAAGGTGAAGACGAACGCATGGCAATCCGAAGCAAGAAAAGTCAATCTCAGAAGGTGGAAGACTCAAACTTTCTATATTTCCTGCATCGTGATCACAAGTTGCATTCAATTTTTTTATACAGCTTTTTTTGGCTAACGTGGGAACCGTTCGAAGTGATCCCTTCGGATTGAAGGGAGAGGTGGTGGAACTGAGGTTGTTTGAGGTGCTGATCACAACGCACATGGCCGCTTGGGTCACTCCGAAGGGGTCACTTCGAACGGTTCCCACGTTAGCTCTTTAATGAGATCCATAAACTTCTTGGTGTCCCATTGTGACTCGTTGAAGTTGAAGATGAGTCAGGTAAATTTTTTTATTCAACTTTTTTTGAAGGTTCTTGTCGTCTTCGTATAGAACACACTTGTCTGGTCCTTGGCTTGAAGCAGCTTCAACACCACAAAGCCACAGATCACGAACACGTGGATGGAGAAGAGGAAGTCGAAGTAGAAGTGCACGCGAAACATCGCCGGGATCCAACCCAAGACGGACATTTCCATGCGATTCCACAGCTTTGGGAAGATGCAAAAGACCGACTGGGAGATGCTCTGGACTACGGCCATTTGGTTCACCTGAAAAGAATACATATTGTGAGCTTTTAGAGCAGTAGAGCCGTGAACTTAAATAGGTGATATGAGTTCTGGAAGCTATGAGCTTACCTTACAAGTTCGCGCGTTGCCGCCGCTCTCCCCTCTGCGTCTCATGAAGTGGTAGAACTGGATTCCAAAGATTACGTGGAGACAGAGTTCTACGGTGGCGACGATGTCAAAGACGACTCCGTTGACCTGCGTGGCTGAGCGTCTTCCCTTAGGGAACACGGCATACAATCCAAAGAACATGACTGTTTGGAAGATACATACGGCGAGCAATAAACCAGATAGCTTTCGATTGAGGTTCCAGCGAGAGTAGGCTAGCGGGATGGCCATAATGAGAACTCGATCGAGGGCGAATAACGTTCCCGTCATGTAGATAAGGTCTAGAGAGAGCGCCCTCGCCACTGTGAACCAGGAGAACGAGGAGGAGCCGGGAACTACGATCGCCTGTGTGGATAGCTCATGGTAGTAGAGAACGTAGCTTACAATTAGCGCCTGGTATGTCCTGAGTAGGCTGTTCAGCAAACACGCGGCCAGAAGTAAGGATAGCGTCCCAATGAGTGGACTACCCTTCCGCCGTGAGAACAGGAGGAAGTGCGCCGAGAGGCATATCAAGGTGTCAACAATATTCAGAAGCACCTCGACGTGGGGTCGGATGAAAATTTCGGCGTCGGTGATGAGGTCGTCCATTATCTGTAAACCTTAATAAGAAATATGATAGAGGAAGTTTATAATCCAATGTATGCCCGTGAATTGGAATTAAAAGCCAAATTCTACAGTCACGTACTACTCTGTATACGAGAAGTTGCACAGGAAATGAAGTACTGGTTTTTTACCAGCTTCTTAACTCCTACTTTGTAGCGTCCTTTTTCTCGGTTGTCCACGAACCCACACAGTGCAGAAGACAAAAGCCACTACCCATAGGAGGCTTAGTCAACGAAAGAATGCGTCACTCGTAAAAAACTAGAGTGAATTATTTATAATCTGGCATGTCACCGATACAACATTAAAGGTCAGAGATGAATAGTTTGGCCACGGCCTCATGTGGTACTTGGAATAAGGGTTCCATGACTGCAAACTTCGATTCCCATGTCCAAGTTCAACCACTGTATAAAATAATGTTTTGCTTTGATAGGCACGTAACAGTTTAGGCTCTAGTGGCTTCGGTCCTTTTTTTCCTCGGTCCTGATCCCGACAATTATGTAAGTGACCGTCTTTGAGTATAGTCTTTGTCTTTGTATCTCAGTAGTCGATATTAACTGATTTACATTTATCGAATCCTATCAAACCAGTCAGTATTTTAGATGTTTCAAGAGTAGGTGGTACCTGGTTTTTCGGCAAAAATCGTGTTTCGGCGTCCTCAGGGATTTGGTCTAGAACTACATAGGTGGTCTTGTCATGAAAAATGCGGGCGGGATGTAAAGCCAAGACAGAGATCATACATTGAGGAAGTACCTAGCTGCTGGGGAGGACCTTGTTACTATTATCCTCTCCTCATCCCTTAGCCCCATTGATGAAGATGGTCACTACGATGAATATGATCAAGCTGGCGATATAGACTACGACGAAGACTACAGTGGAGGCTACCAGGACGATTATATACGACAATTTCGGCGCTGAGGAGCTGGCATCTGATAGCCAACCAGCGGGCGAATCGGAGAGCGGGTCAATGGTCGATCAGGGCCCAATATTGAAGATATCCGAGAATATTCTCACCTATTCCATCGACCTACCACTTCAATCTCTCGATCTACTCCATCTATGTACAAGTTCCTCCTGTTCCCTGGAGGAGGGGGGACGCCAAAAGTCCCGGGAAGTCGAAAGTTCAGACGCCGAAAGTCGCGGACGCCGAAACCCGATTCTTGCCGGTTTTTCTTTGTCTAGAGTGACCAGCAACCCTCTGGGCGCGGCACTTTTGAAGGGTTGCTGGTGAGTCCAAAAGACTCGAAATTTATATATACTATGTATAACGTATTTCCTGCATCAGGATCACGCGTTGCATTCAATTTTTTATTCAACTTTTTCTGGAAGTGTTGGTCGACTTCACAGAGACCACGCTCGAGCTCTTCTTCGCGCGAAATAATTTAAACACCACAAAGCTACAAGTCAGGAGCACGTGGATGGAGAAGAAGACATCGTAGTACAAGATCACGCGGAACATCGCCGGGATTCTTCCCAGAAACGACCGCTCCATGCGGTCCCACAGCTTCGGGAAGACGCAGAAAACCGACTGGGAAATGCCTTGGACAAGGGCCATTTGGTTCACCTGAAGGGAACTGCTGGATTCATGGTCATTATTTGCGGCGAAAGAAGCTTACCTTAGAAGATTGAGTCGTTGCGCCACTGCGTTTTGTAAATCGGTAAAACTGGACAGCGAAGGTTATGTGTAGGCAGAGTTCTACGAAGGCGACGATGTCGAAAACAATTCCGTTGACCTTCGCAATTGAGAATCTTCCCGCACGGAACAAGATGTACGTTCCTAAGTACACGGGTCCGTGGAAAAAGCATAGAAAGAGCAATAAAACAGATAGCCTTCGACTGAGGTTCCAGCGAGAGTAGGCAACAGGAAGGGCTATTATGAGGACCCGGTCGAGGGCAAAGAACGTGCCCGTCATGTAGACAAGGTCGAGGGAGAGGATCTTGGCCATTCCGTACCAGAACAGCGCAGAAGACTTTTGTACTACGATAGGCTGCGTGGATATACCGTAGTAGAGAAGAGCGTTGCACACCACCCCGTAGGTGCTCAGCAGGCTCTTCACCAAACAAGCGGCCAGAAATAAGGATAGGATTTCCACTGGTGAAGTGCTCTTCCGCCGTGACCAGTGGAGGAAAAGCGCTGCGAGGCAAACCAGGACGTCAACGAAGTTCAGAAGTACCTCGACGTGGATTCGGACAACGATTTCGGTGCGACTGATAGTTATACCCATTATCTGCAAACGAGCGTTCGTAGGAAATCAAATAAGGGATGTTCATTATCTCCTGTATAAACGAGGCTTTTTCAGCCCAGAACCAATCACCCTGCGGAGCCGATTAGTTCGCAATGTATGACTTGGACGCTCTTAAAGGTTTTTGCCCATTTACTCACTTCCATGTTGTAGCGTCCTTCTTGTCCTTCAAAGACGAACCCACAAGTGCAGAACACATAGGTCACTACTACTAAAAGGGTAGAAAATGGATTACTCATATTAGGCAAGTGTCATAGTCGTTTATGCCAAAGATCAATCGCATTTAACTAGATTAGAACGATGGCACAATCTATACACTGGTGGCAGAAGAGTACGTGCTATGTGAAGACCCCCAATGTGTATTCTTTATTCCGCTCTTCCGGAAACTCTCAACTGAATGTCTCTGCACAGAGACCACATTCGTGTGTTTCTTGCCTCGAAGCAGTTTCAAAACCACAAAGCCACAGGTCACAAGCACGTGAATGGAGAATAGGAGGTCGTAGTAGAAGTGAACGCGGAACATCAGTTGGCTCCTTCCTAAAAAGGACAACTCCATGCGGTTCCAGAGCTTTGGGAAGATGCAGAAGACCGACTGGGAGATGCTCTGGACGAGGGCCACTTGATTCACCTAAAAATGATATTGTGGAAGGGGTTCTTTAACTAGGTAAATAGGTGTTCTGGATCTTGAAAGTTGCGAAAGGAACTTACTTTAGTAGGCTGTTTCTTTACGCCGTCTCCTCTGCGTTTCATGAAGCGATAGAACTGGATGCCGAAAACTACGTGCAGGCAAAGTTCTACGGTGGCGACGATGTCAAAGAGGACTCCGTTGATCTCGGAAGCTGAGCTTCTTGCAAGTGGAAAGAGGGCATACGATCCTAACAGTGAGGCTCCTATGACGACACAGAGAACGAGCGAGACAACAGATAACCTCCGATCGAGATTCCAATGGGAGTAACCGAGCGGATAAGTCATCACCAGAACGCGGTCCAGCGCTAGGAGCGTGCCCGTCAAGTAGACGAGGTCTACACAAAAAATTTTGATCAATTCGTACCAGAAGAATAACGCGGAGCTGGGAACTGCCATCGCCGGTAGGGAAATGTTGTCGAAGAGGAGAGCGTAGCACAGCGCCCAGTAGGAGCAGGCCAGGCTGTTTGCCAAGCAGGTGGCAAGAAATAGGGAGAGGGTGCCGATGAGTTGAGAATTCTTCCGTCGTAAGAAGCCTAGGAAGAACGCGACCAAGCACATTAGAATATCGGCGAGGTTCAGAATTACTTCGGCGTGGACTCGAATACTAAGCTCGGTCATAGTAAGGACGACACCCATGATCTGTAAACAGATGTGGACAAACACGGAAATCAAGTCCGAGATCCTCTACTTCACTCTGTAGTGGGAGTTTCAAGTATTTTCGACATGACGCATGTCCTCCACCACCTGAATCTACCACTGAGATAGTCTAGTGGAACAAGAATAGCGATTGAAGTCCTATGTATGTACCCTAAGGGTCAAGCACTTATTTGTTTGAAACACCTGTCTAAGTTTTCGTAAAGTTAATATTACCCGCGGTCATACTGTTGTTAACACCTGGAGTTTTTTGCACTTTTTGTACTTAAAGGGGAAACTGGGGAGCTGGACAAACGAGAAGAATGGGAACTTTAAGAATCAGCTACAAGGGCGAAATTGAAGAAGTTCCAAAGTTACACACAAATCTGCTGCAAAGCAATACATTTGCTTTTTTTTGCAAGGACAACAATTTAAGATTCAAGATTAATATGTATACAGTCACATCAGTCCGCTTTGTCCGGTTTCTTACGACAAGGGAATATGCAATGCAACGACAACTTACAATAAGGAAAAGCGTGTCTTCTCCATTGGTCTGACGTGCACACGGAGTAACTCTGAAATTACCACCAGCTCAACCCCCTTAACTGACACTGTCCTCCCAACAATTACGCACCTAAACTGGTACCGTCCTTAATAGACGCCGACTTCCTAATTATAGTTATACATAGCGGATCTGACGCCTTCACTAGGTCATCATTTGAACTGGACATTATTTTGTGATAGAATTAAAATACATCCACTGCAGATCCATATACATACTTATCAGAGGTGTAAGACTCGAAAAACCGAGGATTTTTCCGAGACTTGAAAATTGAGACTGAGACTCACTACCAACAGAATCAATCCAAAAAGAAGTTCTGGAGGTATGGGGAATCGAACCCCAGCCCTCTCGCATGCTAAGCGAGCGCTCTACCCCTGAGCTATACCCCCACACTAATACCGACCGACGGGTGATCTTACTTGCCCGACGAAAACCGAAGAAACCTGTTACTTCATGGAAGGATATCTCATCGGGTTGACGAGGAAAACGCGCGTCTGTGGTGTAATGGTCAGCATGGTTGCCTTCCAAGCAATCGACAGGGGTTCGATTCCCCTCAGACGCAGGAACTTTTTCCGGAGGCATATAAGCCATGATCTGGGATATCCACAGACTATGGTTTTGAAGACTTTTTACACATTATAGTTTTATTAGAGCCTCGCAAACTTTTTGTATGGTCAAGTTTCACTAACGGTCACTTCCACAGTACCCAAATGATATCTTGCAGGGTGCACATAGCCAGACACTACATTTCCCTCTTTACTGCATCATATTTCCCGGTAGCAAACCGTCAACACAAGCATCGCGTGACATTCGTGCGGGGCACCAAGAGTTCTTAAGTGGAAACGTGTGCTATTGCCTAGTTTGGTCGAACTCGCTGGCCACTTTTCCAGTTTGAACCCTTCCAATATAGAAAGCAGTTAGTCATCGTGTGAAGTGCTTCGGAGGGTTCTGCGAATTCTGTGGATATTCACGCAATTTAGGTGCGTTTTGTATCTGTCACGTTCCACACGCTTTCATTATGTTTCTAATTCCCAGGAATGCCGTTCCTTTTTGGTCCTAGCTGGACGAACCGTGCGAAATTCGAACAGGTTCTTGGAAAATAAGCCGGTTGTAGGTATGTTGGGTATCTGATCCTTTGCACGTAACAAGTCAAATAGCTCATCCTATGTAGAAGACACAATTACGGATTTCGATTGAACTTCGGATTCAGGCTACAGAGTCCTGTTCGCATTTCAATTGCAGTTCATTATTTAAAAAACAAATAAATATGAAAAATAAAACAAAAAATTCCTGCGTCTGAGGGGAATCGAACCCCTGTCGATTGCTTGGAAGGCAACCATGCTGACCATTACACCACAGACGCGCGTCTTCCTTGTCAACCCGATGAGATATCCTTCCATAAAGTAACAGGTTTCATCGGTTTTCGTCGGGCAAGTGAGATCACTCGTCGGTCGGTATCAGCGTGGGGGTATAGCTCAGGGGTAGAGCGCTCGCTTAGCATGCGAGAGGGCTGGGGTTCGATTCCCCATACCTCCAGAACTCCTTTTTGGATTGTGGCAGTTGTGATCAGTAAAGATGTGTTTCAGATTTTTCGACGAAGTGAGTCCAACTTTGGTATTCTCAAAATGCTGTGGTTCTCTGCATATGAATGTAAAATCGCCCTTGATTTAACTCTATAGTTTGAAATTCAAATATTCAGATATAGTCTTTTCCGAAAAGCCGCTGTCCCACTTGTGATCTCGTTTCTTTCAAAACTTGTCAACTAATTCCTTCCCGGGAGACACGTTGGCCATAAAAAACGTGAGACTTCTCAGGCTACTTCCGCACGGCTTACCCAGGCCTCGCTGTATTTCCAATTTATCGCTTCCCTAGACCCATGGAAATACAAGTTACCGTTGTTCTCCGGACGCACTTCCCAACTTTGCTACAAGCACTATGTCTAAGGAGATGTACTTAACTTTAGTTAAGTTTCGTGGAGCCGGCGACATTCTCACCGTGTCCCCCATGAACTAATCGTTTTCTACGTAATTGTTTCTTGGAACGTAGTATTTTAGTAGTGTTCGTTTTCCACGCCTTTCCGGAAAACTTACGTTCCCAAATATAGTTCTCCTGGTAGAACATACTGAATACATAAGTGGGTTCATCTTCTTCGAGAACAGTCTTAGGCTCCACGTTTACAGCAGCTTCAGAATCGTTCAAATTGGATTTCTAGTATCTGTTATTTCCTCACCTTTTTTTCCATGTCAAAAATGTCAAAGAATGTCCGCTTGCTTAAAAATTGGTCTCCTATACTTTGAGGTTAACTGCACTTAACGAGTATATGCCTTACTCACTTAACGTATGCCGCGAGTGCAGGTCGGATAGAAAATGATAAAAATTGTACCGAGTTTTTCCTGAACTACTTCAAACAATTTTCTCCGCGTTAAAAAATTAAATGCTCCTCTTCATATGTACTTATTTTGTTCGTCAACTGCAAATCAGCCACTTTACAATAAATTTGCTTGTGAAGTGCAGTGGACTCAAATTTACATTTCGGGTTCTAATCTTCAAAAGAGTGAAAGATAGAAGGAGCTATAGAGAGTTCAAGGATTCAAAGGCTTCTTAAATAGACTATACGCGTCTGGTGATATTTCGGGAAGATAATTTCACTTTTTCTTGGGACATTGTCATCGTTAATTCCCATCCCTGCCCTTTAAGGTGTTTCCATTTTGAGTTCAATCTGGCGGGAGTTACTAGTTAGGCAGGTAGACTTCCTAACAATAAATGAAGCCTAAACGGAATGTTTGGCCTAGGATAGCGTAAAACTGAGCTAAAGATGAAATATCCTTTGTTTTATTTTTCGAACTATTTTGGAATATCCTTGTAACAAATTTCGCTGTCGTCGTTTATTGATGTAGATCTCTGATCACTAATATCACGAGCGTCTTTTCTACGCCTCGCTGAGTGACTTCTACAATTGTTAGGTCATTCATTAATTCATTAGTTGTTTCTTCGACATAAAAAAGTCATAATCTTTCGACGGTGCATGGCACAGCCGCCTAATCCCTTTCAATAGCTGCACTCTATAACAAAGGCATTCCACGCACTTCCATAAGAGTCTACCTAGGACAAAGACTTTCCATCTTCCCTGTGCCGGGTCTTTTCTTGCGAGATTTGATCTCTGTAGGCCATGCTCCTCAGCATCCGTATAAGGGTCCCGAACTCTTTCAGAACTGAACTATGGCAGCCGTGGATATCCGAAGCATGTGGGTCGAGGCGCTTTTCAACATCGGCGCCCTCGCCCTGTCCACCATCGCCCTCTCCTCCTACGTTTTCCGACGGCACCGTTCTCAGCCCTACGGCATGCTCACCACCCAAATCGTCACCTTCGTGGTCTACGGCCTGGTCAACGTACCTTACTCCATCGGCCAACTCCTTGGGCAGACCGGCTACAACCTCTGGCCCGAGTTCCGCATACCAGCGATGCGCCCACCACCCTTCAACCTCTACGGCGCCTTTATCACCGCCGTCATCCTCAGCAACAACTTTGTCTACGTCAGTGGGGCTCTGATGGCGCTGGACCGCGTTCTCCTTATGACATTTCCCATCCGTTACAACTCCTGGCACATGAATATAAAGCTTCCCGCGCTCACCTTTACTGTTTTCATCCTCACAGACGCCATAGCCATAGGGTGCCTCGCTACGCTTCCCTTCTTCCCCTCTAGGCCGGACGAACTCTCGGCCACTTACATTGTTGACCAGATCTACATTGTGTTCACCGTGCTCTTCTTCGTAGAGACGGTGCTACATGTATGGTTCTGCGTCAAGTTCTGGCAGTTCCAGAAAAAGCAGGGACACAGCCGTAAAGAGCGCCACCTCATCAAAGTAAGCTTCTGACTCTTTGTTGACCATATCCTAACCAACTCCCCACTTCAGGCCAACCATATCGTCCTCTTCCAAATAATCACCCAATCCGTGCTCTGCATGATTCCCAACACGATCCGATTCGTCAACCAGCAATTCTTCCAGAACCGCATCTACTGGATGTTTCTGCTGTCGAAGTACTACAGCCTGCTCTTCAGCACGAACATCGCCTTATCGGCCATGTTCGTCGTGTATAAGATGTGGGACCAGCGGAGGTCGCAGAAGATCAACAGCATGATCGTGACTACGCAGCACAGTCGTACCACTGGATGAGATTTGTGTTCTTTGCTCGATTGTTGCCTTGGAATAAAGGTGTATTGGCACGTGTTGCGTTATTGGGGCGTTAGCAAGTTCCTACACGGAAAACCCGATTTTTTTACGCGCGATACGAGATCTCGAAACGAAGAAGCGTTCTTTTCAAACTACAAAGTTATATTCTATCCGATATTAGCAACAATTATCAAATTATATCAAATTAAAACTCTTAAAAAGACATTTGACACCTTACTGTTGCTATCAAAGCTGGTGGCAAAACAGTGGTCCCACCGCGATCTCCCTGAGACTGACTTGATGGTAACGGTAACATCACAAAACGCTCATGTGTCACGTTGCCAATAAGGAATTCGTTGGCAACGGACTTATTGGCTTGTTGAAAGAGAAGAGAGCTTTCCCACCCGGCTTCTTTCAGGTAGTGTAAATCTCAGGGACGCCGCCATGTGGTTCTCCTCCTCGCTCGTCGCCATTCTCATTGTAAGACCTCTCGCCCGATGAGCAAAATATTGACCGCCACTTCCTGTAGATGCTCTTCGGATTCACGAAGGCCGACTACGACCTGTCCGACGAAGAGTGCCGGGAGCTCGGATACAACCGAGAGACTCTCAAGTGCCAGACGTGCTCCCTTTTCGTGAAGTACGAACTAGAAGGTACGTGACCTCCTGGACCTTCCTCCCAGAATGCGCCCTTTCAGAACTACTTTCCGATTGCCGTGCCTGCTGCACCCCTGAGGATACATCGAGCACTTCCACGCACGAGGTATGGCCCCTGTATCGATCCTAAAAGTGTTAAAATCAAAGACTAAATCTGAGAAAGTGATGTCGTCATCTTATTGATCACATGCACTTTTGTCCACAACTGTGAAGCATATTAAATATGGACCGTTGAATTTGAGCTACCGTAATCTAAAGTAAAATCTACTTCCTCCATTCAGAAGTACGCGTCGGCCGACATTGAGATCTGCGAGTGCAACCTGGCGAGATTCCCGCAAGTCCAAGGTAACTCACTCGCACAGCGTCACCAGCAAACCCCGTACTTGCAGCCTTCGTCAAGTCGAGCATGGTGAACCAGTGGGGCAGCAACGTAAAAGTGCGCCATGTGCGCGGTGTGCTCCCTACCATAGTACTCAAGAGCTACACCGGCGAGAACAAGAGGTTCAACATCGAGAAGTGGGACACGGACACGATCACCGACTTCCTCAACAGCTGGCTCGACTACTGAGCATCCTCCGTCCTCGGCCGGAGCCTTCGGGTAGTTTAACTTATTCTTGTTTCCGTGTCTTCCGTTGGTTTTTTGGTTTTGTCGGAATAAAGGATAATGCCAACGACAATGGCTCTTGAGAGGCTAGGCAGACAATGTCCCTGACCGGGATCAAGCAGCATTCATTCTACCCTATCAAGAACGTCTAGATAAAGTCTTAACGGGACTATTTGTCGTTTGAGGCCTCAGCCTCTGTATGATGAAGAGACCAACAAGTATCGTGTTCACATCGTACGAGAGCAGATAGATCCGGTTGAACACTTCTGTCCATTCTTCATCGTCGCCGAAGAACCAAGTGTTGGCGTCCATCGCCGCCAATGGAACCCAGCAGAGAAGAGTCTGGGACACGGCTTGCATCACGATAACCTGGTTGACCTGAAAGAGGACTCGTTTTTCTTTACCTCTGTTTGATCTTTTACTTTGTCCCGCCAGTAAAACTGCAGAAGCCATTAACATCCTAACGAAGTCTGCATTTTAGTACGACCGGGGTTAAGTGTTAGCCAATGGCTGCAAAACCAAGAGTTACCAAAATTAAGACCTCAGATAAAGTGTTTTTTTAATATTTTTTTTTTTGAATTTTCGGTCCTCGCTCTGAAGATAAAAACGTGAAAATTACAAAAAAAAAACGAAAAATGAAAACATGATTATAAAAAATTGTTATCATCTCTTCCTACCTTGTCAGCTTTTTCTTTTGCCTGCTGCTGCGATCTGGACGACCTGGAGATTCTCCAGAACTTCGCACAGAAAACGAAATGAAGAATAATCTCCACGGTGAGACCAAAATCGGTGGTCATGTTCATCGCGTTTATCAGCTTGTAGGTGAACGATTCTTCGTCTAACCAGTAGCGCTTGCTTTTGTCCGCAAAGGGTATGAAAATATTGCAAAGAATAAGGAGCAGGAAGGTAGTGACAATGACGAGAATGATCAGGTAACATATCTTCTTGGACACGTTCCAGGCCATGTATTTCAAGGGCGCAAACACTGCCAGAAGCCTGTCCAGCGAGAGGGCACAACTGCTGACAAACACGAAGAAAACCGGGGTCAGCTGGAGGGTGTACATCCAGCCGTATCCTGCGCGGAGCAGAGGGCTCGTGTGAACGCCAGTTGTGTGTAGGAGTACACAGAAGTGGTAGGTAAGTAAGACGAAGCTCTGGTTGACCGAGGCCAGAATAAAGAGGAAGAGAGTGGACAGGAGGGGCCTGGTCCTGTGCACTCGCACGAAGACCAACAGGCTGACGAGGGTCACAAGTAGGGAACAGAAGAGTAGTGAGGGCTTGACGAATAATCGAACAGCGCTGAAGACGTCACTCATCACAGTGTGACAACGCTCCTTCCTCCTTGGAATAATAGCTTTGCAGAAAGGAAACAATAGGTCAGTTGAGTGAGTGACAAATCATGTGCAATCTATGAGCTTCTTGAGATGGAACCACGGGTTAAGCAACAGAGACAGCCAAGTTAAGGCCTCAAAGGGGAATCGACCGAAGGCGACTGATTTCTAAGCGAACCAGTTGCACGTAGAGTTTGTTCCGTAGAGTGCAAGTTCGCTCTTGAAAAAACGAACTCCCGTGATGTATCTACAAGTAATGTGGTTTCCCACAAGGTCGTGGACAACTCTACAGTAAGCCCATGCATCAGACGCACTCAGAAAGTCCTCAACATCATTGCGCACGGATGTACAAACCGCCTACAAGTGACGCCTACAACTTGCGGCTCTGAGAAGAAGAGAGGACAGGCAGGTTTTGTTGATCTAATATCTCAAATACAGCCTTTGCCTTTGTGTTCTTGGTTTACTATTGGTATATGTATGTAAATTCGAGGTGATTAGGTTGATGGCTTTATCTAGAGCAAGAGTTCCGCTTACTTTTGATAAGCCTCACCTATTACGTCAACATGTGTCCAGGAAAGCGGTTTTTTTTGTGATTAACAAGCATTTCATACTACAATGAAGACATTTTCTAGTCTTATTAAAAGAAAAAGCATAGTCCGTGCGACATTCCCAGGGTTCTTTTATTTCAACAAGTTTATTTCACATCTCTAACACGTTCTGGATGTGACCACAGTCAGCACACGACTGCTATTTGTGTTCTTGATCGGTCTCAGCCGGTAAATGATGAACGAACACACGATGATGATATTCACATCGTAGGAGAAGACGTAGAACTTTTCGAAAAACTCGATTCGGCTGTAGTCGTCATCGAGGAACCACAAGTTGATATCCATGGTGAAGAGGGGCACCCACCACAGGATGGCTTGCGAGATGGCCTGGATGACGGTGATCTGGTTCATCTAAACATGGGAGGTAGCATTGTAAAAGATGAAATAACGAAACAAGACCTCAAGAGCCTTCCTCTAGATACTCCTTATCTTGTTATATCAAATTGAAACCGGTGTTAGAATTGAAACCCCGGAAGCTCTAGATGAAGTAAGCTTTTTACCCACTTCAGGCTTTTTTCAAAATGGTTCTTTGCTAACACAGCGCACTAGAGACACTTCATACCTACCTTGTGCGCTCTTTCCTTGCTCTCCTTCTGCGTCCTAGCGAATCTATAAAAGAGGACGCAGAAGACTGCGTGTAGAACCAGCTCCACAGTGAGTCCGATGTCAGTGGCGGTGTTGACAAAATCGATGAATCGGTTTGTAATCCTTTGCGGCAGGAACACCTGACTCATGATTATTGTCAGGTAGAGCGCTGCGCTAAGCACTATGACCGCTATGCAGATCTTCCTGGCTAGATCATACTTCAGGTGCTTTAGAGGGACAGCGATGGAAAGCAGGCGGTCCAAGCCCAGCGCCGTGCTCGTTATGAATACCAAAATCGGGGGGATCTTCTGCACGATCTCTTGCCAGTGCTGGCCCATGTCGAAGTAGGGCACGTAGACCACGTGGATGGCCAAGAAGTAGCACACGTAGTGCACCGAGTAGAAGAGGTTGTGGTGGACACAGGAGATTATGTAGAGCGAGAGGGTACTTAAGAGTCGACGTCTATGCGTCTGTATGTACACCACCAGGGAGTAGATGCTTATGGCCAAGGAGATAAGAAGGAGAATGGGTTTGGCGATGACCCGGACGGAGAAGAAAACGTCCATCCAAAGGCAACTCCACGTTGGGACCTGGGGGACCGGCCCTAATGATAGGTCCGGTCCCAGCGAGTGGACTCGAGTGTGTTCCGTGGGAATTTCTGGGGAGTGATCACGCGATATTTGCTCATTGGGTCCAGTGGCACTTCTGGGGTTAATTTAGTTTCGTGTGATTAAAAAACGTCTGCAGGCGTGATTACATCAAGGCGCCACATTTGGCACAAAACGATTTATTTCAGCATTTAACACTGGGATTTCAAATGCTAAAAATGAAGTGTCAGTGGATAAAGACTACTTGGATGCATGCAACTGTAGATGGATCGCAACCGTAAGACAGTGACGCACTGGTCTAATCAGAGTGGTTGATAGTATTGCGTCTTGCACTTCAAGGGCTGGAAAAATGCCTATAGTAGATGTATTTGCTCTCTCCAAGATACCATAGAACAATATGTACATCGAAACACGTGAGATGTTCATTGAAAATGAAACGCCGTCTGGAGAAAGCTTGTGGCGTGTTTGCGTGACTCGTCGACGTGTCGATGACGAAGCAGGACAGAAACTCTTTGGTCGTGTAAAGGTACTTTGTCTGTTTCGGAGAAAAAGGTGTTATTGTTATGTAACTTGTAGTACTTGCGTTTAGAAGAATGCGGCTTCACAAATTAATTTAGAAATCACCAGTCATATAACAAGTATTCTGGAAAGTAGAACAATGAACCCTAAAGTCGTTAAGCTCTCGCTGAACGTTCAACAGTTATATCACTGCTTGTGGGGTTACAACCTTGGACCGCCTGCTCTCCATCGCTTTCTGTGCTCTTCACTTTTAGAAATATTTCCACAATGTTAATAAGCGGTATTGCATACTTCTGATTTTGGAAAGGCTACGCCATAAAAAAAACGGTTACACTTTTTGCAAAGCAAGACCACAGTAGGGCTGCTTTAAAGGGGCGCGCACTTTTGATGTTCTCCCAGGATTTCTCCCAAGCGCAAACAGGACGTTGACGAGCTCTTCCAACTTGGCTGGTACTTGATAAGGAAGTATAGCGAAACGTTCCACGTTAGCGGAATGTCTCGGAGTGGCTCTACAAAGCACCCATTGATCAGCATCACTGGCGTCATTTCCTTGGTACATGGTCCAAGTCTACATCCATGTCTTAGACATTGATGTTGGAAACAGATAAATCTTCTTCTCCCCTACGCATCACATGGGCAGCATTCCAAGGGGTTAAATTTAAGAGTCAAAAGCAAAATTACGCGAAGTAAACGAGCTAAATTTGAAAATTCCCACGAGCACATCAAGTGCAGTTTTGCTACATTCCATTTCCGCACGTTTTCTAGGATTCCAACGTTGCATTCCGGCTTTTCTTTCTTTCTCTGAAAACGTTCCTATCCTGTTCTTTCTTATTTTGTGAGGATTTTCTTTCCTATGCAAACAGCTCACATCAATCGTTTCAGGACCTGGTAATAGAACTAATTCAGGTTGCTCATGAACAACTCGGTAAGTTTTTTTCCATCAAACGTAAGTAAATGTACGGCTGGACTAGCGTGTATGCGATATCGCAAAAATATTGTCCTCAGGGTCAAAAAATTTGTATTCAGTAAATATCCACAATGTTATAGATTTTAAATCCATTATTTCCTTGTTTTTCTGCTCCATCTAGTGGATCTAAAATCAGTTAATTAACTTAACGATTTTACCGTTTTAACCGTATAATGCCTTTAAGCATGAGAATTGAGTACTCATGTTTATGCCGTTGCAATTTCGTGCCTAGATAGTGACGGGCTACCGTTTCACCTGCTAACATATTTGTTATTCAAACACAGTTGATAATAAAAAGGACAAAACCTCGTGTGCTTATTAGAGTGATCTTCCGCCGCATTAGGCTGAGACGTTTTGCCTTGTACGTGGACGTCTTGGTCTTAATTAAAGCTTCACACATGTAGGACGATCGCATACAGTCTGCTACGGCTCGCTGTTTGCCTACTTACGCCTACTAAATTCTAGCTCCCTTTGAGTCTAGAAGTCTTTCACTATTTCTTAAATTTTTCTTTGTACTGTAAACACGGACTCTCTGACTTCACAACAATAAACTGACGAGAAGGTGTTTTGAAGGTTCCACATTTTTGTGGGAAAGTCCTCTTGAACTTTCTTTTCGATCAACAACTTCTGTTCTGATTTTTTCCCACACCACACATGGAGGTGTGTTCTCAAGGAATGGCCCCCGCTGTATCAAAGTTTAACTTATATTTACTATGCGATTTGTGCTTAGTTCGGAGTATTTAAACGGTGAATACCACCTGATGTTTTCACACGGTGCCTGACTCGGAAAGCCTTGGTTATGTGCTCCATACGAACTCCTGTATTAGGCACGTATTGTCTTACGGTATACGGATGGATATTCGATTTGTGCCTTATATGTATCAATATGGGAAACGCGAATACCCCATTTAGTTTCTTTATTTTTGTTTTTCGTATTCAAGGACTACATACGGTGTAACAAGGCAAAAATGCAGGAAATGGACGTGTCATTTCGTGAATTTACTCGTATTTCTTGGTCCAATTTGCAAACGTAAAAAAACCTGCTACAATTTTGAATTCAACGAACTAATTTTGCAAAAGTCGGGAAGTTCAGCTCAGTATACTCTTTTCTCATCTCGTTTCTCATCTCGTTTCCACGCGTAGCTTCTACGCGTTCCAATGGAAATCGAGGCAAGTGTCGCCAGTAATATGCAGGTAAATTTAAGAATATTCAATGGTCTATCGTAATACTCAAACAAAATTTTTCTGCTTCTCTTTTGTTGGCTTGCTGAGTACGTCACCTTTCAAAAAGAAATAAAAAACAATGTTAAATGTTGGAAAACATGTTTCAAATCCCACACTTGGGGAAAATTAGTGTAGAGATGTGTATGCGTTGACCAGCAGGCTATTGAGGATAGTTTATACCTTACCATTTGCTCTCCTCAAGGGATGTGTGAAATACTGATGAAATTAAGAAGGATTTTAGCCTGGACGACGGTTACAAATATGCTTAAAATATGCGTATGATATGCATTCTTTATTAAGCGGAGCGATTGTCAGATTTGAAATTTCTGAGCGCTTCCTAATATGGTTTAAAAAGCCTTTAAGCCTTTAGCTGACGAAGCCTAATTTATCTTCCAAAGTAAGCACCAGTAACATCTGACCGACCGATGTAAGAACTCCTTACATCAGGGTCATTTGAATCAGATTCATTTAATACTATAGCTAACCTGGCTCACAGCTGTCGGAAATTTCGGAGAGGCAGCTGCTGCGGCGCATTTAATATTTTATGAATCACAGGTGAACGAATGCCGAAGAGTACATAATTTTCTCTAAATAAAAGTCCTTCTTAAAAAACTAGAGAAATTGACTCACGCACTTACACCCACAATTTGGCAAAAAGTAGCGCTTGAGGATTCGGAAATCTCAGCACCAAAACAAAATGTTCTCACCCACTTTGAATTAAAGTGTATGGCCTAAAACATGCTACGGTGGACTCCCGACTGCCCAAAGGGAAGCTTATTTATAACATATACATATAGAGCTGTTATATGTACACAGGGGTGAATGTTGGCTGGCTGTACAGCACTTCCCAGAAAATAGCTCTTTACTTATTATAAATTACAACGGGCACAATTTTTTATAGACATTTTCATCTGCTTTTCGGATTTTTCCGAACCATCTTATATACATTTCTGTAAACGGCGGACCCTTTACTCTAACGTCGAAAAGACGGTTAGTAATTTGCTGCACAGATAAAATTTTTAGAAGGCAATTTAACATGGCTCCTTAACGATCTCACGGTGGTATTTTTTGAGTACGGTGAACAAAACAGTTCAGCAAGTTGCGGTAGACACACAGGAGCACTACATAGCTACGAAGATATCCTAGTAGTTTTGGCCAAATCATGAGCGTAGCAAAAATTAGAAATTTTACAACGTGTGTCGCTTTCAATGCCACAACCCAATAAAACCGATTTCAATAGTGGTGAAGTCCTTGATGACATTAATGATTGTGGTGGCCCTTTGTAGTGGCCCCTTATAGTGGCCCTTTGCTTTTGGACTCACGATGACTCACTAAGGAATTTTGTGCAGAAAAAAACGCCACAAATGTTTGTCGAGTGCCCTAAAGGACAATCCTTAGCTTATAAAATCGTTTGTCTTCTCGATAATCTCGATGGTTTCAATAGTTGAGTTCTTTGACCCCACCGTCCATCCTTCTTCCAGTTCAGTGATCTCTTCACAAAATGTCACGAACGCATATTCTTCAGCAGGACATGATTTAATTGTCCAATGTAGCGTTTAGTAACCTGATTAGTGTTCGCTCCATGTCCTGTTCAACACTTCCTGTGTTCTTTCAAAGTTATGCCACATATTCCTCCTTTTTCCCACAAGTCATTGCTACAGTGTAAGCTTGCCTAAAGAATACGCAAAATTGCTTAGTCATCCAAAACATCTTACACAGTACGTCACAGGTTCCGAGTCTACAAGTGCACCCAAAAGCATCTGCTCATTCCTCTAGGCTTGTTCCAGCAGGTGTATTGATCAAAAGTTCGTGCGTTTACTGACCTCCATTAGTCGCCCCCACTCTGTAGAGTGCTGTCCAGTGCATTGGCTTTTCAGTTACCATTACTGTAGCCCTTCATAGAAATGAACTTCTCGAGACAACCCATGAGCAAATCGGTAAGTTTATTGCCAACCCAGTCAACTCATAGCTACTTTATGCGCTCTTTAAAGTCCCATTGGGGAAAAAATTGTCTGACAATGGCAAAACAATTGGCTTGTGAGTGTATATATATAGGATTTAATAAAAGGAAACCTTAAAAGTGTCCCATGGTAAAAAGTAAAGAAATCCTAGTAGAAATCAAATATTTCTGTACTTTTTTACATATCAAAAGTTCTGGTTCTTCAATTCTTCCCAACATAAACTGCTTACACACTGTGTTTCGCCTGTGGGACACTCTAAACGTCTCTTTGCAAATGCAACGGAATCTGAGGCCCGATGGGTGTAATGCATCCAAACTGGATATCCCAAAAAGGAAAAATATAAAGCCGATTTTAACACACTATTTACGCTCCCGTAACCTTCAAACACTTAATCTGAACTGACCGACACAACGTCTCACGCACGTACTTGGACGTCACTCCCTTTTTCACATGTGCTTTGAAGACCCGACTAGAGGTCACGCTTTGCTTTCAACGTCCTCCTCCCAACCATTTGCTGTCCCTCCTAGAACCTTCTAGGTCCGGATCCCTTCTTGATACAAGTCCTCTCCCCGGAATTGTTTTTAAGTGTAGGGCACAGCCGTTCCCGGAGACAGTCAACGCCACGCGGACCTTTCGTGTTTGCAACTCCAAATCTCAGCCTGAAACCCATGGGAAACACCCTTGCTTAGTGTTTGGTGTTTCAGTCTTTGGCTCCACTTGAGCTGCAAGAAATGAACTACTCGCTCGACCTGAAGATAAAGTTCCATGTGGAGATGGTCCTCGACCTCTGCTGCATCGTCTTTGGCGTCACCGGCCTCTTCTTCTACTCCCGGCATCACAAGCACAGGCACGCCTTTGGTACGCTTCCCTTCTCGCTGGCCACGACCGTCCTCTACGGAGTCGTCGTAGGGGACAATTACGTCCGTCAAGTGCTTTCCGTGCATGGGGTCCGCATTTCCGTTCCCTTAGCTTACAGCTGGAGAGTGTTCATCCTTGTCTATCCCCCAAACTTCACCTATGTCAGCGGAGCCACTCTGGCATTGGACCGAGTGCTGGCCATCCTTATTCCCATGAAGTACGTCGCCTATAAAATATCTGTGGTCCTCACAGTCGCGGGAATGCTTCTCTGCCTCGCCAGCTTCCTACTTGTACTTGTCAGCAACGCTATAGTGCCGGGAAGTATCGCGGATGCCGTATGGGACAGATCGACCATTACCTACAAGATTTACCAGAACACATCTATGTTCTTCGAGCTCATCTTCGCCGCCGAAGTCGTCCTTCACATCGTTTTCTGCATCCTGTTCTACTTGCACACCAAGAGGAGAGGACCGTCCTATGCCCGCCAGCAGGCAAACAAGGTACTAAAGGTAACCTTTCTACCTTCTTCTTTTCTTTATTTTTTTTTATTTTTGCAAATAAACTACTTTTAATTCCAGACGAATCACATCGCCCTATTCCAAATCATCACTCAATCGTCCCTCTGTCTCCTTCCAAAATTCTTCTTCTACATAAACAAATTCTTCTTCGACTCAAGTATCGAATGGATCCAGCACTACTACAGCTACTACTCCTTCTTCCTCACGATCAACGTTTGTGTAGTCAGCTTCTTCATCGTCTATCGTCTGCTTCCGAGAAAGCGGTCTACGGTAATCGTCCAAAACCCGACTGGCAACAGCAACACCGCAAGAACTGTTGCCAATACCAGTTGATCTTTAAGTGCAGTTGCTGAAGATAGATGTGAATAGAACATAATTTATATTTAAAAAATAAATAGATGAGTTCTGTCGCACGAAAAGTACCTGTTTCAGGTGGACGTCATGTGTACACCTGCGGATACCGCTCAGTAGGTGTTCACTCATAGTGTCGTTTTCTTTTACATAGGTTAAAAAAACACATCGTTAAAAATAAATAAAAATTTTCTACAACGTTTCGTCATCTTTATAAGCCACTTTATTTTTAGCAACCAACTGAAATGCCGTCATCATTGCTCGAAGGAACTTACAAGTGTGACATTTACAGGGAACCTCATTGCGGGACACACATTGTGTCATTTGATTTTAATCCTTTTAACTTTTGAGGGGGAAGGTTCCGCGTAAGGTGTTCTTCTTACGCTCCTGCGACATTGTTGATGATAGAGCTGGGTATTTACAGATCCTTCTTCAAATTTTGTGTTTTCATTAAGCATTTTCATGTTGCCTTGATTATTATAAAATGCTGTTATGTGGTCGTTTTCCATATCGTAACTTAAACCTAAGTTTCAGCGCTATCCGTGCAAATCAGTCCATTCTACATTTCAAAAGTGTAAGAGGAACACCCAATTGGTACGAAAATCTCAGTTGAATTCTTCGAAAGTTCATAATCATTAGCCCTTTAGAGTGTTTTCTCATCCGATAAGTGCAGGCAACAAAGATACCTATTTTCCCATACGGCTGCCACGGATATGGTCTGTGAAGACAGGTTCAGATCAACGGACCTATGCTACAAGCTAAGTAAGCTAAAATGGAAACTCACACATAGAATGTTTGCAGTCCGGACTTTTGGCTTTGCATTTGTGTTGTCCAACCGGCATTTGAGATGAACCATGCTTAAAGCGAGTGATGGCTTTTTGAGTTCAAATATTGGGTTGATTCATATGAAATGAGCCCAAAATTCAATGCTCTTTAATAAAATAATAAGCATCGCTAGGATTCATTGTAATCAACATTGTAATGTACAAGTTCTGCGCATTTCGTAGGCAAGCGGCGGATTCCGTGCTCGCAAAATGTGCGAAGTTTTGAGTCAAAGAAAGATAGAAACCAGATTTTGACCTCTTCGTTTGAATTGAACTGCTTTTCATCCAGTTCGTTGCTCA
>JADLIF010002191.1:0-51974 GCA_016648015.1 Steinernema khuongi | reverse complement strand
ATCCCCAGCGACGAGGCTTCCAGTACAAGAGCCTCCTTAGCCACGAGAACCACCCCTCCTAGCGAAGAGACTTCTGCTTCTTCGGCCCAAGACCTGTCGAGCACCGCCAGCGACGAGGCTTCAAGTTCAACAGCCTCCTTAGCCACAAAAACAACCCCTTGTACTTTGGCGACCATGTCCAGCACTGCTTCTGAAACCAGCGTAGCCTCTGTTAGTACTTTGATGTCAAGCACCTCGTCATTACTCACAGAGGAAACCACAGTCCCATCGACTACCGTGCAGAGCACTACCCTGAATGACGAAACTGGAACTTCGGAGTCTCCAACGTCTTGTTGTCCAGCTAACGGCGTATGGTCAGAGTGGGTTCAAGCTTCCCAGTGCTCTGATACCTGTGGATCATGCGGGCAGTACAAGAAGGAGCGCGTCTGCATCTCAGAGGGATACGGTTGTCCTTGCAAGTAGGCTATTTAATCCCTTGCTGCTGAGTCTCTCTTTGTTCCAGCGGCAAGAAAGCAAAACTGGAACGCTGCAACACATTCACGTGTCTTCACCCTCGCGCGGCTTGCTGTCCGCCCTTCGATATCATGCCCATCAACGGAATCATCTCTTGTGGCCCACTGGTATGTGTTCCTTGATCTGATCAGTTAATCGAGCTTTTAGCCTAATGCCACTGAACCCGCTCCGAAACCGCAGAAATGCTGCCCAAAAGAAGGGATATGGTCAGCCTGGACAGAGTGGTCACATTGCGTCGGGGAGTGCAACCAATGTGGATCTTCTACCCGGCGGCGCAGCTGTGTCGCCACTGAGCTGAACTGTCCTTGCAAGGGAGTGGATTCCGAAGAGAATGCTTGCAACGTTGTGGGTATTTGGGCTTCTTGGGGCGAGCCTTCTCCCTGTGGGGACACCTGCGGTTCTTGTGCAGTTTCAACGAGGAAACGTCAATGTTCCAAGGCCAACAACTGCAAATGCATGTAAGTGGAGGGTGCTTCTTCAACGGTGATGAACCGATGTAGGAAGCTCTGTGATCTGTAGGTGACCTGAGAGCCTTTCTATAGTTCTAAACTCCTTATTTTTTGCTGTGCTTTTGCAATTTCCTTATTACGTAGCCCTTGCATTTGGGTTTCCCAGAAGACCCTAGGTTCTGTTACGGGCTTGACCTTCTTTTAGCGATCATTCTTAGTGATGTTAGAGTATCCCTGTCCAATTCAGCGGTCCCGACTCCTTAACCGAATACTGCGGCATCGGAACATGTCGACACCCACGCCAAGCGTGTTGTGCGCCGTTTAACATCACAAACATCAACGGCCTTATCGGATGTGGTCCACTTCCACCAATGCCCACCTTCCCTCCCGTTGAAGACTGCAATGCCACGCCCAAGCCTGTGTGTTGCAAAGTAGGAGGAGTGTGGGGTCCGTGGTCGGCCATGTCCACATGTCCGGACACGTGTGGTTCTTGTGCGAAAGCTACGAGGACGAGGGTCTGCATGTCCATAGCGGAGAACAACTGTCCTTGCAGGTAGAATCAAGTGTATTTGCTTGGTATAAAAGGCCTTGTAGTGGCCCTTCCACGAGAGAGGACTACTGTGGCCTGGAGGTTTGTCGGTACCCTCGGAAGTCCTGCTGCGAATCCTTTAAACCGATGATCTTGGAAGGCAAAATCGCTTGTGGCCCTCTGCCAGAGCAGTTTGACCCTGCGCCATTGGATGAGTGCATGCCTTCTTGTTGTCCCAAGTTTGGCATCTGGTCGGAGTGGAGCGCTCCTTCTTCATGCAACGACACCTGCGGTTCCTGTGCTCAAACCGTGCAGCGACGATATTGTCTTTCAGATGGGAACGGATGCCCTTGCGTGTACGTATCTATTTGGTTCACTGGGGAAAGAAAACCGCTGCAGATCGGTTCTTAGAATCGGCAGCGTAGCTTCTTTTTTACGTTAATCTTAGAGCTCAGAAGGATTAGATTCTAAGAGTTTGGCATAATGAAAAGTAGAGGAAGGATTGAAACGGACCTTCGAAGTTCCTACCAGCGCAAGCTATATGCATTGTGTCCTGATACAAAGCTATAGGCATGTACATTTCGGGGATATGACTTTACCTGACCTCCTGCCTACTACTCGTACGTTCAGAGGCGACGACACAAAGCGACAGAACTGCGCCATCGAAGTGTGTCGTTACCCTCGCACCTCCTGCTGCGGATCACTGAAGCCTATGATGGGCGACGGCAAGATCGTGTGTGGCCCTCAACCGAAGCTGATCGAACCTCCGGCCACCATGGAGTGTTCTGACAAGTGCTGTCCACAGTTCGGCGAGTGGTCGGAGTGGACCGTCATCAAACCGTGCATGGACGTATGTGGGTCCTGTAGCAAGGAAACCAGGACCAGGACCTGTCTCTCCGAAGCCGATGGGTGTCCGTGCAGGCATGTGCTTCCTCAGAATACAGTGGATTTCATCTTCTGTATTTAGCGGTCCAAGCAGCGTTACAGAACACTGTGGAATCGAGATCTGCAGATACCCACGGCAGTCGTGCTGCGAGTCGTTCAAAGCGACCATGCTGGGTGGCCGCATCGTGTGTGGACCGTTGGTGAGTCTTGGCTACCGCCGCCACTTACCAGCTCTCCCACCTTAGCCACCCGCCCTCCCCGAACAACCCTACGTGAACCAATGCGGCAAGACCTGCTGTCCAGCGAACGGTATCTGGTCCGAGTGGACTGACCCTGCCGACTGCCCCGACACGTGTGGTGCTTGCGCCAAGGGGACAAGAAGAAGGAAGTGCCTCTCGGAGAGTTATGGATGCCCTTGCATGTAAGCATTTTTTGGGACACTTTGTTTAAGTAGATCACGACTAGATTTGCCAAATCCTAATTTTCAAGCTCAAGTGGTTCTCATTAAACCCAACTTTCCACTTAAGAGGTGCCGCGCAATACGAAGACTACTGCAACATCCAAGTGTGTCTCTACCCGCGACAGTCCTGCTGCTCTGGCTTCAAGCTTATGATGGTGAACGGCGTCATCGGCTGTGGCCCCCAACCCGGATATCCCGAGCCAGCGCCAATGAAGACCACTTGTTGTCCTCCCGACCAGAAGGGTCTCTGGAACGAGTGGCGCGCCTGGTCCGCTTGTGCGGCCAACGCCTGTGGAGGGTGCCAGAAGCGATCAAGAAGGCGCACTTGTGCCTCGGCTGCCTTCGGCTGTCCGTGCAAGGGACCGGAGGCGGAGGACGGCTTCTGCAGCCAGCAGGCGTGCGGAACGGCTCCCGAGTGCTGCGCCCCCTTCGCCAAGACCCTAAACGCCCGCAATGACGCCATATGTCTCCAAGACGGCACTGTAAGTCACTGTCCTGGGCCCCGGAAGTGGGTCACTTGCCATGTTTTAGATGCCCCCCTGTGACCCCAACGGAGTGTGGTCGGAGTGGTCTTCTGTCGCCTGCTCGGACACTTGTGGATTGTGCGGCGTCATGCAGCGGACCAGAAAGTGTCTCTCGGAGGACAGTGGCTGCCCTTGCAAGGGCGCCAGTGCCGAGGGCACCGAGCTGTGCGGAGAGGAACTGTGCAAGCATCCACGGCTGCCGTGCTGCGCGGGCTTCAAGAAGGGCATCGTCAACCGAAGGATTGTGTGTACGAAGTAGAGAAGACATACATCTATTTTGAGAGATATATATTTAAGAATGAGTGGAAACTCGATTAATACATATGAGCAAAGTTCTAAGCTCAGCGCGTGGCCAAAGTAGACGTTCAACCTCTAGAAAACAACCTGGGTTATGCTTTAAACGATAAACGACCCCACCTGGCAAGTGAAATAGAGTTTATTCATCTGTTTAAATATTCTGTAAGTGACAAAGACATAATTAAATGTACATCCGTAGGTTAGGGTAAAGGCAGTTTGCTGGCTTCTTGGCCACAGCAGTGTCGGAAGGCAGTCGATAAGCACAACGAGGAGGGGACTAAAGCGGTCGACGCGAACTACGAAGGCGGCACACTCTATCGACTCTGTGAGGACGGAGTTTGTGGATTAGATTAGGACGAGATCAGAGGTAATCGGGTGATGGTATACGGTAGATGGAGGAGGATGCGGAGCGACCAGAGGATCGGGAGTTAGGCGGGGCTTTTCCGCTTGCGCAGATCGAGTTTCGTGCGCAGAATACTGCAAGAGAGCGGTTGAGGGGCAGTGGGGCAGAGACGGTACTCACTGGTTGATGGAGGACCTGGACGGCGCCGTCTCCCTCCGGCAGATGCCGTCGGCGATGAGCTGCTCGCGGATCTCGGACTGCCGCGTCATGCCCAGCCGGAAACGGTAGTCGCGGATGGCGATGACCAGTGGGGACTCGATGCGGCCTTCCTTCGCGTCCTTCGGCCGCACGGAACCTGTCGTGCGGAATCTGAAGTGGACGAGCGGTAAACAGGGAAGACCGGTGTTCTGTCGCTGGTTTAGGGGTGCACTTTTGGGATGATTGGGTGACGCTGGGGTGCAAAGGGTTCACCCAAAGAGGTCATCTTCTGTTTAGGACTTCAAGCTAACTAGGCATTGGTTTAGCTGCCTGTCCGACTCTCTAAGGAACCTTCTAAGGAGTGTAATACGTGATGAGTTCCTGTAGGTTAGTCGCAGAAGTTTTGTACATTGGTCGCCTTGTAGTCCCGTCCTTGATCTGATCCGTACACCAAAATTCCTCCAAAGCCGTGACCACCTCTGCAGGTAAACACAGCGGCCGGGCACTCCCCCGCGCGTAGAACAACAGCATCGTTTTCATTGCGCCAGGCGAGAATATCGAAAGCTGTTTTGGAGGCGCTTTTGTTTGTAAACACGTTTGCGAGCTCGACTCCGTGTGTGGAGCGGTCACGTTTGCACTGTGTTGTTCTCCGCCCAGGGAGAGGAACCTACCGGTTCGGAAATTTCGAAACACAACTGTGTGAAGCAGAGCCTGTACAAGTCTGACATACTTTGATGAGAAAAGAAGGAAGATTGGCGAGGAAAAATAAGTACTTAGGAAGAAGTGGCTTTTGGCTCTCTTCTGTCCTTTCTGTGTCACATCTAGGGACGCTATTTTGTGCGCTCCTTTCACTCTTCCCTTTACCTCTTATTTGCTTAGCTTAATAAGCAAAAAATTTGATATACTACCCTTCATTCCGTCACCGTGGTTTGCCTTCACACCGGTGCCCCACTACTTCCTCGTTAACCTTCTAATTTAAAGCCACCATATAAGAAAAAACATAGCGCGCTCCTCCACTAGTTCTCCGCTCAGCGACAAGTACCTACCGGTTCAGAATTTTCGAAACACAGCTGTGTGTCACGCAGAGCCTCTTGGAGATGTCGCAGATCTTCCAGCCGCTCTGGTAGAGGTGCACGATCTGCTCTCGCTCGCTCATCGACAGCGGCAGTCCTGGACTGTACGTTCGGCCCAGCTGGTTTGTGCCTAAACGTCCTCCTTATCTCAGCCAGTCCGACTTTTACCACTCACCAGAACTCCTTCCCTGCACTCCGCCTCCGCTCTGGTCCTTCCGGGCTCCGGTCGTCCCAGAGGCGGCCCTGTAGTCGTAGTCCTGGCTGGCGATGCTGCTGGGCGGACTGTCCGCGGGGGAGCCCCCGTCGGAGAGGAGTTCATCGCCAGAAGAAGACGAGGAGTCCCGGTGGGCGAAGCTGAATCTGTCGATGGGAGGAAGCGGAGAACTGCCGAGCGGACGTTCGCCCTGCAACGGATACGGTAGGCGTCTGAAGCGGACGTGTTTGCGCAGGGAGAAGCGCGTCGGGGAAACTCGAAGTCGGACTTCGGGGAAAAAATGGACAAAAGTGCACAAAATTAATTAAGACGGCTCCCTCGCTTTACAGCGCTGGAAGCGTCTAAGTAGGGAATGTGCTTCTCTGGCCGACGACTTAATCGCGCTTCGCATTGACACATAAATCAAACGGGGAAAGGAAGTTATAGGTGGTAAAGGTAACCGGTTCGGTTTTTGCAAGTCACCTACAGTCTGTCGCGAGACAAAGGGAGTCAGGCAAGAAGAGGCGAGACTTACGTTGAGCCACGCGTAGAAGTCGCGTTCGAGGGTTTCCGGCGTGGAGAGGTCGATGACGAAGTGACCGTCGGGCACCTCGGTGGCCAGTAGGTCGTCGGTGGCGCCCATCTGTCGACGTCTGAAGAGGGCTCAGCTGAGGCGCGTCGAGGACACGCGGAAGACGACTCCAAACAGGTTGGGGCCACCGGTCGGTCTGCCGCCGCTGATCGACTAATTAACGGGTTGGTGTGCGGGGGTGGCGAGCCTTTGCCCCTTAGGGGTTCAGGGGGCGTGGCGCGGGGAGGGAAAGCCGGGAAGCGGGGAGGCGCACGCGCAAATACGCATAGCACAACAAAGTGCACTTTGCGCGCGCGACTCCGGAGACATAAGTCAGGATGCAAAAAGGCGAATGATTAATGAGATTGGGTTGGAGCCGGGGAGGAAAAACGCGCCGAGAGGCTCTGCAAGAAGGGAGTACAAAAACGGGCAGAGATCGATGCGGGTTGCAAATGCAAGGGGCGCTGCAAAAAGTGACACTTGGCCAGAAGAATAAATTCAGGGGACCACCAACGGCTGTCTGGAGCTCAAGTAGGAGGAGGAGGTCTGGCCGCAAGATTTATGACCCGCCGAGAGTTCACACGCACGAAGCGAATGCATGGAATTTGTGCATCTTGGAAAGGCGACTCTGGAAAGTTTGGACTTTAAAAAAGATGGGTAGAGTCCTCTGTTAGTGAAGAAGCCCTGGGGCCAGCAAAAGAAGTGAAGAAAGGGACGCTCCGGTGCTGTAAATGCCGAGCTTTGGATGGAGACCTCTTGTGCCTGGAGCAGGAGAAGGAGAGGCCCAAGTGGCCATCTGGAAACATAAGGCTTGGGAGCAACCCACGAAAGACAGATCTGGACAAATCTACTTTGGACCAAGAAGCTTCCTATCACACCTTTCTCCTCTATGCCTAGCGCCTGCATGGAACTGTTCGCTCCAATTGGAGTCCATCCTGGTGCGATCCGCGTCTCAAGGACCCTCAAGACAACGTACAATAGTCCTCCGGCTGATTAGCCTGCTAGCACGTTCCCGCGGGCGCCAATCAAGGAGAAAAGGCTGATGGCCGCTAAAACAAAACAGCTCGGCGTACAGGTCATGTTCTCCGTCAAAACAGATTATCGCCCGTGGACGGCGAGGAAGAAGCAAAAGCGGAGAGAACAAGCTCGTCGGGGGAGAGCGCCACGCGCGAAACGATGAAACATGCGAAGACGACAAGCAGCACTTGTGGGAAACGCCGAAGGCGGACGGCTCCGGATTAGGCGCGATCGCTCGCGGCGACTTCGCCGTCCGCAATAACAAAGCTGCTTGTAGCCACCACGACGACAACGCTTCCGATCGCCCATTCACTTCAATCAAGGCAGGATACATGTAATTTTGGTTTTTGGAAGCGGCAAGAAGCCGTGTGGATCCTGTTTGAGCCACAAGCTGCAGGGCGCACAAAAAATGTCATTTCGACGAAGCGGTCGGAAAGGAGAAGCCCCTAGAAGGGTGATCGACGGAAAGTGGGAGAGAGGAGATCTGTCAGGAGGTCCGTTTGGTGGTCGCACTCTTAGAATGTCCTGAGTTGTAAATCGAGTTTTGAATGGACTCCTCCGAATTCAAAGCTTATAGGAGGGTCGTAAGATCAGAGAAAGTCAGGATAGCCCTCTTGGGGTGCCGGAAGGTATCTAACCACAGAAAATTTTAGCGATTCAAGGATTGAGGTTCCTAGAGACCTCTTCTAGCTCAAAACCAGTGAGGTCCATCACAGAACTACAAGGACGACCACCGAGCTCCTGGAGAATCTCCTCCAACTTGGAAAGAAGACATATAAAGGGAGTGAAGATACTGTAGGATTCGAGGGAACTCCATCTAATTCAATAGACCCACGGGAAGAAGAAGACGCCCTCCTGTCACGTAAGGTCAGAAATGCGACTCGAGACCTTTAGATTCAAGAAAACTTTCAAACACTTTGTTACACTCCTTATAAAGCCCCAGGGTCCCTTAGAACGTAGAGAGACCCGAAGGAGTCGACCATGTTCATTTAAACAACCCACAGTGCCGGAGACAATGGCGGTGAAGGAGACGCGCTAATAGGGTTCACGACGGGTTCGGCATCTTCTCGACTGCGAGTTCCCGAGAAAGTCGCGAGACGGCGGCGTTCCCGATTGCCTAATAGTGACGGAGCTCCCAGGGTCGACCGTTCGATACCGGTTGTCGGCATCCGCACTCATCAGTCACCGCGCCCGATGGAGACCGCCGACCTCAGCCGAGTCTCATACTTCTCGCCCCTCAAGAGGGACGAGTTTGCAACACACGGATGCCCGAGGGAGGGAGTGACCACACGCGAGGGAGATGCGCGTGCGCTCCTTGTGACCGGTCGCCGAGGGCTTTAATGGAGCGCTTTCCGCGAAACAGGTAGCCGAGGGAAAGTGGCGAGGTGTTAGTCATTAAGAGGCGAATTGCGTTTACGGAGTTTCAAGTGGAATGGACTTTGGCGGCTGAATCTGGAGGAGCCCTGAGGCGACGCGTCGATGGAGTCAATTGGCCGAGCGCCGCCCAGAAAACACATATTTACGGAGGAGCACCGAGGACTGTTTGCATTCCTTAGCTGGTTTCCGTGAAAGAAAGAGGTAGTGTTGCCGAAGAGGGTGGCTTTGTGGTCCCGCTTTATCCGTGTTTCTTAGGCGACAGGTTCGTATGGTAGGGGAAGAAGAGACAAAAGGGTTGGCAATAAGTTCCTAAGTTGAGCAAGAAGGAGAGCCTCAGATGACTGTCCTGGAGATACATGTTCATTAGAGACCTAGAAGCCTTGTCTCCACTCCCTAGAAGAGAACAAGAGAGATAGAAGCTCTTAACTGATCAGTCCGAAGTCAAACTAACCCAGAAAGAGGAACTTCTCCCACTTCTACCGTACCCCACACCGGAACAAACACTTAGCCGCTTCCAAAAACGCCGAATCCTCCTCGGCTGCAATGTAACAAGGAACTCGCTACAGTTGGCAACTCAAAAACACTTCCCAGAGATCATCAAGATCATCGTCGCCGAGCTGATCGATTTTCTCGAAGACAAACAATTTCAAGGTCGCCGGGGACGTCAGCACCGTCATCACGACACAAAACACGACCATATTTGTGCTGATGATCTCCGAGTTGCAAGCGGGACCGCAGGGTCACCGCCGCGGGCTCCCCTTGTTTACGTTCCACGGGGCAGGGCGCGCCCTCGATGCAACACGGAGAGTTTCTGAGGGGCGCGCGTGAATCAGCAGACGAAATCGAAAGGATTCTGGCGGTCGAGAGCGAATCGCGCGCATTGCTTAGGGAGTCGCGCAACGGAGGCGCCTCGGGGCAGGACCGTCTCCGAGTCTCGCCGCGACAGTCACGCAACGAGAAGCCGGGCTCCCGCTCGCTACAATACGGAGGAGGACGGACCACGCGACGCGATTACGCGGATCAGGACGTTGTAATTAATATTCCCCGGCGATCATGCGCTGTTCTGAGGAGGGGTCCCGCACGGAGAAGAGACAAAGACACACAAAAAGTGCCCGATTTCGGTGGAGATGTCACCGGAGGTTAGACCCGTGTTGCCTGTTTGGGGCTCGCCTTGCGGAGGGGCAGAGATGGATTGTCACAGGGTTTTTATATGCAGCTTAATGAACTCTACTCGGGTACTTTGGGTCCTAGCACGAATATCCCGAGACATCAATATACTTTTAGCAATCGGCAGGTCCATTAAATTGAGACTTTTGACACCAAAGTTCTCTTTTCCTGCGCCGTTAATTTGCAAAGTTTCGGCCTGTTCGTTGTTTATGGTTCGCGGCGAGACCCTCCAAGGCCATTCGCTTAAGGTCGTCGCAAACACCGCGTGGTCCGTAAATCAGCAAATCAACTCTGTGCCGGAAAAGGTAAACAAACGTGAAACCTGAAAGAAATTGCGCCGCGGAATTCGGTGTAAATTTGTGAAAAGAAGGGATCCTAAAAGGCGCAAATAAGTCTTCAAGGACAGCGCCGTTGTGTCTGAACCGATTGATGCCGCGCGCCGATCCATCAAACCTTTTTGTCTGTCCCTACTTCAGGGAACTTTTGGCAACTGAGCGTGGTGAGAGCAGTGGTGGGGTTGGGAGCATAAGGTCCTGAGCGGAAATACGAGGGGAAAGGAGAGACTGGAAACAACGAAGCGAAAAATGCAAATCCGAAGGGTTCTATGGTTACATTTGTTGCCTTCTCTTTAGATAAATCGTTTCTTAGATGGTTAGAAGAAGTATCTATACTCATATTTAGATACTTAGGATACTTAGGAGAAGATACTTAGACGAAGCAAAGAAAAAGGAGGAGAACGTAAAGATTCGGAACTCCAAGAAGTGCGAATACAAGGGGGCAAAAAAGCCAAGATACTTAGCAATGTGTAAATCTCTGGTCCTAGCAAGAGTCTTAGCAAAACATAAGGGTCCTAACAAGTATGAGTAGGTTTATCGTACAGTCATATGGTACCAGGAAGTCGGAAAATTGACGATTTTTGTAAATCGAATCAAATCGAATCGCATTACTTATAGATCATATCGGAATTTCGCAAAAATTTGGAAAAATTAATTTGCGGAGAAATGCGGAAGAGAGAACGTCGAAATCGCGAATTTAGCGACAAAAATACGCGAGCGAACTGCGCCCCGTCGAAGTGGCCTTTAAATTCGATCCCGCCGCCAGCTCCTCTTTTTTTGGCACGTATCACTTGACTGACCGAATTCAGAGTCGCAAGCGATGGGAGCTGTCGATATCTGCGCATTTTGCAGCCGGCGGGCCTACCGTACTCTGCAGACGCCGCTCGTCATTTCCCTCATTTTTCTGCGGCAAAAAGCGCCCCGTTGAAACCCTATCCATCACCCAAGGAGGAACTACAGAGTAAATACACCGGTTTGTGTGAGCGACGGCGCCTTAAACAAAAGCGGATAATTCGTGCGGAGCGGTGCGGGAGCCTGGAGACGGTGCCGAAAAAAGGAAAGTCACAATGGACGCGCTAATCGTGTAATTAACATGAGGACGACGGGGAGCCGATGGGTCTCGAGGGAACGAAAGTGAGAAGAGGAGTGGGGGCGCCGCCGGAGTCGAAAAACTAAGCGGATTGGGGTCACCGCCGCCTTCTTCGGATTCACTTTCGAGACGACCTCCGGAGTGTGTACACTTCTGGACGTATCCACGTGCACAAAGGAGGGTCGCGCGCGCGGAAAGGGAAACTCCGTAAGCCGAAGATTTGCCGCGTAAGACCTTCTTGAACCAGATACGGCGACGGCGCTGAGTCCCAAATCCGCCGACATCCACGACACGGCGAAGAAGGTAACCAATTGCCGGTCCGGATGGTTTTATGGCCCCGTTTTGTTCCGATTGGCAACTTATCCAGCTGTGGGCGAGGGAAGGCTCGGTTGGACCCCGTCGATGATGGAGGTGACCTCTGCTTTATAGACGGTTATCTGAAGGAGGAGCTTTTGAAAGCCGTCCATCATCTCGACCAGAGATTCTCATATAACCTGAGCGAGTTTTTATCCGAAGGGCGCGGAGATCGCTTGATTTCTGCCTAGGGTAGAAGTAGGAAGATGTGAGGGTGGTCGGGTTTCTTGGGGCTTCTGCTCCAGAGGGATTCTAGAGAAGAGCGATTGGAGGGTCTACTGTTCTGGGTGTTTGATGATGCAATGCGCCAGGAGCTAGGAAATGTCAGGATATCTAATCAGAGCTCTTAAGAGGGGGATTTGTAGCAATGGTATATATGCCAGGTTTAACATTGAGCGGCCATATCTATCAAAGTACATAGGAACGCGGTTCACCACGGTAGACCTAGGCATTCCGGGAAGCAGCACCTTTGTTTATGTCATTGCAAAGTCAAAAAACGGTCTGTTAGACCTTCCTAAACCAAGGATTCAAAAGAGAGGATTCCTAAGATTCCACTTCAGAGAATCGGTCAAACTTCCTTCTCTACCTGCCACGTCCACTTCGAGAACCGATACATCGGAACTTGGTCTTCCAGACCCTCTCAGGCAAAAAGGTGTTCAAGAGAACAGTTGCCCAACACTCTAGAACAGGTTCCTGGTCTCTCCATATTCAGATTCGGAAAACCCTCGATTTAGACGCGACGTTGCCGACGCTTAATTAAACCCTCGCAAAAAGTCCAATTAACGAGGAAACCACAATCGGGCTCTCTTCTCCCGCGCGTTCCTTCTGACTCATCTGACGTCGGCGAATCAATCTGTCGGTCCAATTAACTTTTTGGCGAACTCCTCGGGCCGGGTTGACTCATCGACACTTCGGCGACCCGGTCGAAAAAGGCTTCCAGGAAGTGGCGCAGAGTCCAGCGGGAACAACGCCGCCGTCTCACCTCTTTTTCGGCGCCTCCCGGCTCCACCGCATTCTGGGCTCGAAAACAGAACGCCTGCAGCCGGGGAGCAGGTTCTACTGAGAGTGATAAACCGAATTAGGCCGAATTTTGGAGCCCAAAATTCGGCGCCTCCGCTGATCACTGATCGTGGGTCAGACGCCGCCGCCGCTCTCGGCACGTATCACGCGCTTTTTGCATCCCGGCGAGTGTCCTTGAGTTCTTGCACAACCCGTCTCCAAAACAATACTCTAGGAGGGTCCTTGCTCTCGGCGCAGAAGGCCAGCTCCCCGTTCCTCGACAACTTCTTCATCTGCTTACACGATCGGATTACGCCGAATTTAAATTTAATCCGATCTGACCACGTTCTCCGTTCGTCCGCCGCCAAAACCAGAAACCCGCCGCGATTCGTTTTGTTTTTTCTTCGCACTCTCCGACTGAGTTTTCTCGGCGCACACACAAAAACCCGCCAGAGCCTTCGCCCCTCCGAATCCGCCATTTCTCCCCACGAAGCCGGCGACCTTCCGAGTGCCCGGGTCCGCCTGACAGGAAGCCGAACTCGAGGGGCACGGAAGACACGTTCTCCGAAGAGCAGTTTAAAGCGTCTGCAGAAAGCAGTTCTCTCGGAGACGACGAGCCAAAAAAGGTTTGATTTATGACGATAACGCGCAGCGAAGAGGGGTACGATATTGCTATATTCGTAAACAACTTTTTGTCCGCGACGTCTGAGAGCGTCGCAAGGGGCGCTCTAGTGAAGTCAATTGAACCTTGAGCAACATGGCGGCTAACCATATCGGAGAATCTACAACTGAGGGAGACTTTGATACTCTGGGAGAGAAACTCCTTGAAAAAACACGGAGCTTGGAGAGGCATGCCCTGCAGAGGAGGCCAGAAAAAGGAGCGCGAAGAACGGAGGAGGAGAGGAAGGCGGGGGCAAAAAGCTTCGGGCGGAGATCGACTTTTTGTGACGTTCTTGACCTTAGCGATCAATCAGAAGCTGCTAAAAAGTACATCGACTTTCCAGCTGTGTTTTATCGTTTCTGTGAAAATCGACTCCATTCTTGGAGCACGAAGTGACTGAAAACACAGTGTTATGAGGAATGCTTCTTTAAGTGTGAGGTAGTTAAACAGCAATCAAATAGCTTAGAATTCAATCCCTTTTTTGCTAGGTTGAGACTGGAGTAACACATGAAAAGAGAGCATGGAACACTCAAACTATTCTTAAAATAGAAACCACTCAAAATGTACAGATAGTGCAAGGAAACAAGCATTCATTCATGAAATTCTCCCCTCCCCCTACCCTCCCTCACTATGCTCCATTCATCTGTTCTCTGTACAGTGGAACATAAAATTTCTTTGGTTCAGAAGGTTCAAAAGTTTAACCGTTGTGGTTTAATTATTCGACCCAACAGGATGCCTTTGGCACACAGATCCTACCGGGACTAACATACCCAACAGTTCTATCTAAATAAATACATGAACGGAACATTTGGGTCTTTCTCTATAGAAGACCATAAAAGACTACAGTTTCTTATACATGTAGAAGTCACTGGAGAGCATGAACGTGGTCAATGTCTTCACAAAAGGAAGAACTCATTGGCAGTACATGACTATGGAAGGAGTGAACGCACTCCGTAAGAATATCTGTTCAAAACGGCTCTAGCTGCGTTGTTAGTAAGGTTTCTTTTATGGAGTCTTACACTAAAAAAGTAGTGGTACAGTATGCTTGGTGTTCGGATAACCTGGCCGGATTCATGAGGTTCGACATCTTTTGAATCGGTCGAAACGAGAGTATAAACCCAAATTTGTAGAAGACTTAGAGATGCTGTGGAGCACAGGACCGTGGACATTTCTGTCACCTCCGATCGAACATGAATGGCTACATTCGTTGTAAGACCTCGTATATCAGCTGCACTCACTGCGGAATGCTCACATCTACCGTAATGAACCTTCCCAATGCACACTTCGTCGCCACATCTCCTTCAAAAACCTGCTCCAAGAAAGTGTCACTTATGTCTACGTGCGACTACCGTACCCTTCCTTCTTCCCGCCTGTGCCCGAAGACCGTACAAGGCGAAGAATGAATTTTGCGAAAAATTCGTTATTTCGCCGATTGGACTAATTTGAGCGAAAAAGCGGCAAAAGACGGATGGCGGTCGTTAGGCGTACTCTGCCCGTAGACGAATCCGTCTTGCGTCTTCTTCTTGAAAGTGCGTGCGAGGCAAAAAGAAGAAGACTGCTGTCAACCAGAATCGGACCAGGAGAAGGCCTGTCTGGCGTTTTTTGAATCCGATCAGAATGGCGAATTGATTGATAGGGCAGATAACGAAAACCGATCTGTTTATCGGAGTACCGTATAAGGGTTACAACGAAGGGAGTCCACAAAAAGTGGCGCGGCAAGTGGTTGTACTCTGCAGAGTGGCTCTGCTTGGCGTATAAATCACGTCGACAACACAGGTTAATTTTTGACGCGGGAGACCACCAGGCTACGGTAGGGGGAATAACAGAGCGGGTTCCAGCGTCGATTTTTGCGCAAAATTCGATTTTGAAGAGCCGTGGACGGCGCACGTACGTGACTGACGGACAGCTGAGGAGTTGTACGACACGGGGGACATTAAGTTTTTGAGCCTAACAACCTTGTAAGACCACGCGCGCCGCCGGAATTTGGCTCGTTCCGAACGTTAATTCCTAACAACACTCCTCACCTCCTAAGGCGACGAAACTTTACGATCTGCGCATTAGTTATGCCGCGCTTTTTCGCTTGGGACGGGGTCACACGTGAGTAGCGACGGAGTAGAAGGCGAACGCTCGAAAGTAGGCCTTCCCCGCGAGTACGTCGCCCGGGCACAAAAACTAATTTTACACCACATGACCTTACTGGTAACACGATGTCAAAATGAATTACTTTCCTCAGAGCATTAAGGAACTGTTAAGGAGCCACTGGGGTCGGAGGTGGAGGAGGGATGTGACTGTTGGCGATGGAACCTTTGCAGGTATGAGACTTGAGAAAATTGTGTCCGTGACTTGAACTATCGGATATAATGAGCGTTTTAAAACTAGGTTACCCAAAACGAACTCGGTCCGACCCGGTCCGAAAACCCCGACCCGAATCCACCTCTGGGGATATGGCAGGGTAGTGAATGTTGGCCATGGAACCTTTGCAGGTATGAGACTTCGGAAAATTGTGTCCAAAAGGTGAGTTGAACCATTGGATACAAAGAATGATTTAAAACAAACCAAAATGGACTCTTTCCTCGCCATGTGGAACTTGTATTTTTATCAGATAATCCTATCAGGTTTCTGGTCTCATCATGACAGTCATAAAAACAGAGAAAGTGTGTATCGTTATCAGCTACACTCCGATAAGATAATTCGTAAGATGGAACAAGCTCGAAACATCTAGTTTCCGAAGTTAAGAACCATTTACATTCAGAAAATAACGAAAAAAAGGCAACGAAGCCAGAGAGCGAAAACGCCACTTTTTCCGATATTTGGGGTTCAATCAGGCGCATGTAGGTCAATAAATGATCGTAACAGATCAGCCATCTGCGGGATATTGCGGGATTATTCGAGCAATTATTGTTCCGATTCCATGTTTTTATTATCGAAGTTGGAAGCTTGCCAACCTGGCCACGGAATAAGATTTAAGCCAAGTAAAGGTAAGACACGGTAGAACAGTATTAATGGCCAGAGTGACGCGAATTGAAAGCTGATCCCTCTGGAAATGTGAGCCTGAAATAGGAACACCCCATTTTGAATCGCTCAATCAAGTCGTGATTGAATTCGAGTTCTTTACTTGTTCGACAACTCTACTCCTACTTATCTCTGCGCCTTAGATGTAGTAACTGCTCGCGAGCTCGCGACCAAGGACGATTTATTTTTTACATACGTGCAGAAAATGCGACAAAATCAAAGTGGGCATCATGCAAGGTAAGTAGCCCTTTGAAGGTCATAAAGTTAACGTCGCTTCTGATAGTTAGCTTCTCTATCGAGTAGCACGTCCATAACCAACGAGGTTACTGCGTCATGCGTGCATTGGGCCAATGAGTCGATGGGCGAAAAAGTGTGAAGTTAATGGCAGTTGCACTTATAGGTACAAATACGTCACAAGGAATCTTTGTATTTATAAGCAACAATCATTCCTTAAAGACCAAAGTGCACAAAAATGACTCATTCATCTCGTTAGATTCAAAGACATGAATTTAGCCCACAGGTTGAGATAACTCGGTGGTCGCAGAAGAAGACCTGCTTCTGGCGTTCTTCGAAGAGTGCAAGCATTTCATTAATCTCCTATTACCTTCTCTGTCGATCTCTGTCACATTTTGTGCTCGTCTTCGCACAGTTTGTGACTATTGGGGAGCTCAAAAAGGATAAGAGGTCCACAAGCGCGCCAGGAGAAGCGGCTAAGCCTTGCGGCACAGTCTTCACAAACTCAAGGCTCAAAGAAAATAGGTAATAAATCAGGCCGGTGTATAGTGAGCCCTAACCCAAATTGGACTGGCGACAAGGTGCCACGCCTAATGCCGCACCTCACGGGCAAAGAAACTGACGTGAAACATGAGTGGGATGGATTTGTGGGCCAGAAATGTCAAGAAGGGCTCCTTGAGGACCTTACAAATAACAATCGTCTATTTATACGCCGAAGTGCGTAGAACTGACTAATTTATCTCATTACGATGACAAATAATGTCAAGCAGGCTCAAAGACACTCCTTTTTTAGCTCCTGGTCATCTGGGAAGTGCATGTGGTAGGCGAGGAGTGGGCACAAACGAGCACAAACATCCATTTTTAAATTAATCACCTCCGAGGATCAAAATAAAAAACAAGCCAGAAATAAACGAAGAACCGGATTCTTCTAAGCATAAACCGTTCTGGTTTGCAAGTTCAACAGCTCGGTTTACGGGCGTCCCCTTTGAAGGTCCCGAAACGTCTCAAAACAGAGTGACCTCATCGCGTGGAAACCTGAATGGGCACCACACACGGGAGCAATCCAAACACTCAGCCTCGCGCTCTTCGTGACCGCCGTTAGGCTCGCGCGCAAACGGGCTTCGTTACGAGTCCAGGCGGCGGCGTCGTTAAAGCGCGCAGAACACCTTCTCGCCCTGGACGGCGATCATCGCCAAGAAGTTCGCCTTTTTACGGCTTTTTTACCGCCGGTCTCACTCCAAGAAGCCAGGAAGAGACTGTGGGGACGACGCCGCGGCAGATCCGGCCCTCCTGGCGTCATCAAATGGGATGATTACGGAGGAGCGCGCGGGAGGCGTTTAATTGACGCGTGTAAAATAATTCTCGCGGATTCCATCTTCTGTGGATCCGTTCTCCCGCGACTTTTTGTTTGCGCCCGCGCTGTGATTGAGGCGAAATTTGGAGAGGGAAATCGAAAGCTGTGGGGATCAAGATGGGAATCGCGTGACCAGGGTTCGCTGGAGCGCAGCTAGGAGCAAGGCTGGAACCCTTGGGGGACTAGGAGCCATGAGAGAAGAAGGAGACGTCATAACATAAGACATCTAAGTGCTTAATCTGCCGCACCTTCTTCATAGGGTAAGATAACCTAAACCAGAGAAGCCTTCTCGGTGAAGAATCAAACCTCTGAAGTCGACTGGCCTGAACCCTCAAGCACAAAACGGCCCAGAGGAAAATGAAGATCAGCCGGAGATCACGCTTGGAATCGCGAGCTTCTCGCTCGAAGACGACGAGCTAGCAGCAAATCCTTATCGCCTTCCCGAAGGGGATAAGATCAGGAGAAACTGGACCTATAAGAGAAGAAGAAAACTTTATTGCATAAGGGACCTGCAGATCTAATATACATTGGGGAGAACAACGGGGATAACAATGAGGAGCTACTTGAAGGGAATGATGCGGCGGACGCCAGGGGCGCCCCTACTTCTCTGGGACGGGGACATCTGCGGTGATTTGCTCGACTTCCGAAGGGTCCTGTTGTTGATGGGCGAGAAGGGGCTGCGAGGACTCCGACGGGCTCGAGGGCTTCCGATGGGTGAGGCCAAAGGCTGAAAGGACTCGACTTCAAGTGACCGATTAAGGGCGAGGGCAACTGGGCAAAAGACGTTTGGATTCAAGGGTCCGCTCCTAAACCACGAGGCCACAAACTCACACTGGCGACAGGGGTGACGATCTTCCTGAGCGAAGATTCGCTCATGTTGCGCGCTCTCTGCGCCGCCAAAGGACTGCTCGTGGGGATCATGCGGTTGAGCCGAGTGGTCGACTGCGACTTTCCTGGGCTGAGGTACCCAGGGGACCGACATCTTCCTGGGGACATGTCCCTCTTTGCGGCGATCTTCTCCATGCGCCGACGGTCCTTCTCCTGGCGGTGTTGCTCGACCGTCATCTCGATGTATTCGATGGGGGAGACTCCGTCGATGAGCACTTCTTCTCCTGGGTGGGTGAGCTGGTAGGCGTTCATCGCATTCTCCATCTCTCTTTGGACTCGGGGCAGGAGACGATCCACTTCTTGTTGTCGCTAAAGCAAGTGGTAAGATTGGAGGCGATACAAGGAGTTGCTTGCCTTCAGGATGACCTGCAGTTGACCGCCCCTGTTGTTGTAGAAGTTCCTATCCACTGACGACTTCTCCTCGAACTCACACTTCTCCTGCCACAGCGCCTTCCACTTGTTGACGTTGGCGTAGATCGCCCTTCTCTCCTCGAGGCACTTGTCCAATCTCTTCACCTCCGCCTCGAGCGCTCCCACGTCTTCGTTGCTTTGGACCTCTGAAACCGAAGGGTTAACGGAAGTAAGAGACTTCCCAACCTGGGTCGAAGTGCTCGGGGAAGTATCGCTCCATTTCGGACACGTAGCACTTGTCCCACAGCTCTTTGATCTGGCTGTAGAGCTCTAGGTAGCGGAACTGTGCGTCTTCGGCCCATCGGACGTACTCCTCCTTGATGTTCGAGCTCCATTTCCGCAGCTCGTCCACCCTAGTGGAGGGAAGCACGTCCACGTCGGCCAGGTCGCTCTCCATGAACTCGCGGAGCTCCTTGTTCAGCGCGTGGTAGTTCATCTGCTTCGTCTCCCTAGAATCAGAAGGGGAATGTGGGACCGACTGGGTTCTCTTACCTGATGAGATCGGCCTGCAGTTCAAGAAGTTCGTTCAGCCGGGAGGAGAAGAGCGTTTGGAGAGACGCCAGCCGCGACTCCAAGAATTCCAACTCGCTAGTGGTCGGAACCTGAATACCTGTGTTTAGATCTGGATAATGCCAACCCCATATCTACTCTCCTCTGCTAAGCCCATCAGCTCCTTACCTTCGACTGGCTGGAACTAAACTTGATGCCGCCGAGCAAGCTATCATCCGCCAGCTTCCTGGCGAACTCGGTCAGCTGCTTCTTCAGCGAGTTCTCCTTCTCAACGCGCGCATCGCCCTCCTTCTTCAACTCTTTCAGGGCCACGTCCAGCGCCTTCCACAGCGCGATCGAGTTTTCCTCATAATCCTCCACAGGAAACTGCTCCATCTCCATCTCACTCCGGAGCCTCTGCACCGTCTCCGTGTTCTTCTTGATGTCGGAGATGATGTTGGAGGCCAACTCCTCCTCGGCATCCACCATGTCGTTCAGCAGCTGCTTCAGGTGGCTATAGGCGCTCCGCACGCGCTTCACGCGAGTCTGTTCGTCCATGGCGATGGTCTCCCAGATCTCGTGAAGACGCTCCATCGTCGCGTTTATGTTCTCCACGGCCTCGGCGGTCTCCAGATCCAGCGAAAGGCGGCGTTTCCGGGACGACATTGCTTCTCTAAACCGAACTTGTGAGAGCCGACGCGGCGAGGAAGGGAAGTGCCAAAGCGATCGGGGTCAGCTGAAGCGCGATCAATCGGAGGACGACCGAAATCAAATTTGTTCGCTTCCCACAAAAATTAGAGAAGACGCGACGGAACGCCTTTTGAGGAGAGTCGCGCCGGGACCCATCCGCCGGTTCCGTGCAGCCTCGCTTGACCTTGCCGACCGCCTTATCGCGTCCGCAGGAAGGTCGCCGCTAGGTCTTTAGGCGGAGCTTTCGATAACTGAACACCTAAATCAGAAGCAAAACTTTCTTCAAAGAGGCATCTTATTGGGATAAGCCCGTTTGTCCTTCTCGTGATGAACACATTTCTGTGATACGTGCCGGTGAAGAAGCCTTGAGGGCAGAGGGCCTGTCCGGTTAACCGTAGTGCGATCGGTGTTGACCACCATCGTGGGAATTTTGCACGCCATTCGCTCCCGTCCTCAAGAAGACCAAAACATGTGACGCTCTCAGCGATTCTCATTTCAGAACCATGAGGCGATATGGTGAGCTTTCTGGTACAAGTACCCATTAACTACGGTCTGTTGTTGAAGAACTTATGATTCGTGTGAAGGGGGAGCTAATTCTCCGGATGTAATAAATTCTCATACTCGCAACTGCTTCGCGTACTTTTTGTTTTCTTGTAAATTTGTAGATTTGCTACAGCTTAACAAATACAACGAGAGAAGATGCAGAAAACGTAAATCATAATAGCTTTACGGATAGCATTTAGTTCTCCCCACAGATGGGCGACCTTCCTTCGATTGTGTGGTGTAAAGCTTCATTATTAGCGGTGACACGATGACACTATGTACATTCAAGTTATATTCGCCAACTCGTTCGGCTCAGCAAGACGCGGGTGCTTTCCTCTTGTACACATCGGGCATGGCGGCATTCTTAGTCTCAGGTAAGATGGCGAATCCCGTCACAAGGGACACCGCCACGACAACCGTTGTGACGGCGATGGCCGTTCCAGGCCAGTAGATCTGGTTGAGGTTGACGAGCTGAGGGGCCAGGGCACCCCCTACACGCTCCACAACGCCAAAGGTGCCGACGGCCATGGCTCGCATCAGCGTAGGGTACAGTTCGATGGAGTACTGCTTGTAGACGGTGAAGAAGATGGAAGAGTTGACTATGCCTCCAATCATGGCGAAGCACGACCGAAGAATCCACATGGTTGTGTTGGCCTCGGGGTACACGGACAATGCCAAGACTAGGGCGTAGCACACGGCGGTGATCGCTGCAAGCATTCTTGGATGTGAGGGACAGTTTGCCCAGAGAAGGACTCACATTGAGAGGAGATGAAGAGGACGCGGCGACCGAACCAGTTGGTCCGCGCCTCCATGAAGACGATGAAGAGCGGCACCCAGAGCCGCAGAATGCCGTAGAGGGCGATGTTGAGGAACGGATTCCCGGCTAGCACCTGCACGTCGAAGATGATCACGGCGACGCACATCTCTACAGTAAGAGCGGAGGCCACCATGACTACCGTGTAGCCGATGAGCTTCTTCGTGGAGACGAGGTGCCAGATGGAGAAGATCTGGGCCGAGTCGGCCGACTGCACCTGGATCGAAGTAAGGTCGTCCGCGGTGAACCGAAGCTCCACGCGGTTCCACGCGTTCATCGTGTTCAGCTCCTTGGCCGCCTGGTCGTATCGCCGCTTCTGTATGAGCCAGCGCGGGGACTCGATCCAGAAGAACATGAGGACGAGCACCGGGGCACATATCGCGTTGATTGTCAGGAGGTACGTGCGCCAGCTAGCGGTCAAGTAGGCGACTAGTGAAGCGACCTGTAGAGGAATGTCCAGGTTTAGATAGGGTTTCTAGGCATTAGGAATAGGGTCATTCCCACTTTAGGATTTGGACGGTCCCCTTGATCTTCAGGGCGCTTGGATTCAGATCATCTTTTAGCTCAAATCGATCAAAGGCAGTCGGGCTTTTTTCGATGATCGATTTAATCTTCACACATTACTTCCTTCTTGAGCTCGATACGATCGCAATAAAATAAAAATCAAGGAGAACGGAACGTGTAAAAACGATCAACCGGTCCTTTGTGCAAGTCAGGTCGGACAGAATCATAGATCCAAAAGTCTTTCTTACGAACTCCACGTTATCTCATCAAGTTTACCCAGTCCTGCAGTGCCCAAACGTATGCACAGGACCTCAGAAATATTGTAGGATCTGATTTTTTACATTTTGTTTTGGTGTACTTACCTGAAGAGCCAGACTCCACTGGAAAGCGAGAGTTTGCACTATCCGATACTTGGACCCGGCGGTCTCAGAAGCGAGGGTCATGCTGGCGTCGACTAGCATTCCGTAGGAAAAGCCCATGCCAAACATGGACACAAGCAGCATCTCCCAGCAGAAGGAGAGGCCTCCGGCGGCGCCAAAGAGTCCCATAAGGACCATGCCCGAGTAGGAGACCCACTTCCTGAAAATGAAAGGAACTGAGTATATCTAGCTTCAACTGCCTTGGTATTGCTGGAAAAACTACGCAACAAGATCTTTCGAGTTTAAACATAAGAAAACAGTGAAGCAGCTCCTGTACCTTCCGTAGACGTCGGCGAGATGGCCTCCTAGAATGGCGCCGATTCCTGAGCCCACCGCCTGGACGGTCTGCATGTGCTGAGGGAGATGTGAGTTGGGACATACGAAGTCCTGCTCTTCATACAGGCCCTCGAAGACGGAGATCGTGCTGTTGGAGGGACAGAGAGAGACCTTGGTGCAGATGTCCGTGACTCTCTGGAAATGTGCGCGCTGTATTCTAATCGGACACGCGGAAACGATCATTTGCATGATCCGCTCCAGAGCAGTGCATGTCACCCTGTCAAAAAGTGTGCACCTTGAGTGAGCACAAACTGGAAGCTCACCCTTAAGGCTAAAGAACGAACCTCAATGGCCGGGTCGGCACAGCTGGGTTTCAGCGAGGCGAAGGAGACGAACACGTAGTTCCCAGCGGCGTTGATCATTGCGTACTGGATGACGAGCAGCACGAACAGTTGGTACCTCCCGTAGTCACAGGTCCGCTCAAAGACCTCGTCGAACTCGAACACCGCGTTGCTACAGTACCTCCGGTCGGCCTGGAGGCTCCTCGAAGGGGCAGAGGCCTCCGACGACGACGCCGACGCGCTGGAGCTCCACAGACCCATGGGGAACCTGGAATCGGGGGAGTTAAGGGGTTGGAATCAGGCTGGAGAGCGCGGGCACTTGAGGACAGTGGGAGCACACTACATAAACCATCGAACTGTAGGTTCTATATTTAGCCTAAAGGTGACGCTCCCATGGCCGGGGACAGTGGAATCAGAGGAATGCCATCGGACGCCTGTAGAACGCGCGCACTTGAACCCGACAAGGTTAACGAACGGTCGCGGCCGTGCTGCATATAATCAGCATAATCACCAGGGAAAAAAATAAATAAAAATAAGGACCCGTTCCGCCGACCTTCCGCCCTTCTCGCGCGCTCCTCGCAGAATCCGCCCGGCGGAAGGATTTCAAATAGCGGAATCGCTCACGGCGGCGCATAAGCGTCGAAAGTGAGCGGTGCGACGCGCCTTAAACAGGTTAGCAATTAGCCGCCGCACTTTTAACACCGAAGGCGAAACGCGACGGGTTCGCGTCATTATCCGCACAAGGGCGCTGATGACCTCTTCCAGTGGAAAGTGCCTCGGGCGATCGGCTTCTGAGGACGTGCCGTGACTGACTCGCCTACGTCACAGAGAGGACAACAAAGGGGAGGGGATGGAACCGGATATTCGGTGTTTAGGGTCGAGTTTTTGCGAATCAAATCTAACTGTGGCGCATATATAGATTTTGGCATTTACTTGATGTGACATATATGACGGAGTTTTCAAACCGAAGATATGCTTTTGCTTCCCCCAGATGATATTTTGGCACTATAAAACCTTCTAAATAAAAAGATCAGTACGGTACTGAACTCCACAGAACCCTCTCCTGGCGAGAAATGTTGGGTTAATTGGCCGAAGAGAGCACGATACCGGTGTGTCACCCAATGGGATTAAAAAACTAGGATCGGAACGGACGGAGAGACAGGAACCGTCTGCTGAGACGACAAGGAGACGACCTTGTTGATGCGAACTGTTTCAGTTGGAACGAAGAAACATCATGACACTCACTTGCAACCGGTTACCGTAACGAGTTAGCGAACGGGGCACTGGGAGTAACCTCTTGGGTTTGCGTAGTTTCGCTCTCTGATCAGTGTTCTCTTGCTCGGTCAATGCTTGGAGTTTGTATGCAATTGTAAATCATGTAACAAGAACCCTGGCCACCTGAAATTGTCCTTCGAGCTCCGGAAACCGGAACGACTATTTTCGCAAAAAAATAACCTGTTCTGTTTTGGGAGCTTTTGCAGTTATCAGTTCCTTTTCCGCCTACAGTCAGAAGGAGCACAATAGCGAGAAAACGGAGACAAATGGACCTTTCAAAGTCATCAATCGAACCACTCCTAAAACTCTGAAAGCTCTACCGTCAAGTACACAAACATCACCTTATTAGTTTACATTAAAAATGTATGATTTCGCCTAGATTTGTTTTGCCTTTTTGAGAGCATAACGAGAGAAAGAGTCGAGATTGCAGCCACTCGGGACAGAAAAACATAGTAGATACAGATTGGACGATGCTTATAAACACATCAAAGTAGTCTCATCTCGTTTCGGAAATTTGCAGCACGTAAACGGACTTCCGCAAAGGGCGTTTCCAAAGTAAATGTCGAAAATACGGAACACGCCAATCAGGTAATAGCCATAACTGTATTCCGCGCAAACAGCATCGTCGTCAGCACGGCTCTAGAGTGTCAATATTTGGCGAAAATAACCGCGTCGAAAATATGTCCTTTTGGGACGTTGAAACGTGTTATATTGAAAGTTACTTTTTGTTCGACTGGGAAGGCCAATGGGACAGTTGAGAAGCCAGTCAAGCCCCATCTGAGGTTCAATTCTCGCCGATGCTTTCCCATCCGATTCATCGGCTTCACTGGTTACCCCAACGATTAATTTGGCTGGGGTCATGGGCCTATGTTCCGACTATGCGATATGAACGTCATTCAGATGAAGTAGTTTAATGCAGTGATTTGAAAGCTCGGAGGAAGTCATGAAATAGGAACATTCCGCTCCAGTAAGAGGTGTCATTTTGGTTAACCTCCGTTCTCCATAAAGGCATGAAACCTTGGATCTTTTGATCCCTCATTAGAGCTAGTAACCGAGCGATCAAAATTACAAAATCAATTACAAAATCGAACTCGTAACTGAAAACCGTAGCCTTACAGTTATTTTTCACAGAAAACGTTCTGTTAATGTCCAGATATATCTATTATAATTGTACGCGTATAACAAAACCAAGCTTAGAGCCAGTGAGGCTTGTTTGAGATGCAGAGGTTTGGCTCTCAATCTAACTGGCTACATTACCCAAAACCACATTACAACACCTGAGTCGAGTCGGAGTAAGGTGCCTCTTTGCTGGGAACTCCTTCGTAGCAGGAGGTGGTTCCAGAGGAAGTCATAAAACGAAATATAAAATATGCGGAGCACTTCCGGCACGGCACGCATTTCAAATAGGAAAGACAAGGTACATAAACCCTTTCCCTACAAAACGGAGGATCACATTTCCTCTCCCATCCTCATCCCTGGAACGAAGCACAGTCCGTCAAATTCCAATCGAACCACGCACTCAACACACCGATGACTCCATCGGAAGTCACAAAACGGGGACCTAACTGCACACGATCAAATGCGCCTCGCCAGCATCCCGATCGGCATTCAAAACCCGTCGGATTACATGGGGCGACCGTAATCTGAGGCGTAGTCCGCGGGACGCGCGCCACCCACCCTGGCAAGCGGAGTGCCAGAATCCCGGAGGACGAACCGGTCTTATCTGGACCTCGCTATCTCGGCGGCCGATCAGCTTTGTCGGGTCGAGGGAGAACAATCGCGTTCCAAGAGAGGCTTCTGCGCGGTTCCCTCCGCTCTGTTTTGCCCCCCGGCGCTGTTTACCGTGTCCGCTGATTCGATTTATGCAGAAAACACGTCGTCGCCGAAAGCACGGTGAATTTTGAATTCTGACGAGCACAGAGAACGACTCGGTCCAACTGTGCTCCCGAGCTCCCGGAGTGCTCGGTGGAGAGGAGAGTCACCTTTGGAGGCCTGTAGAGGAGAAGGAAAAGGGAGAAGGGAAGTGCTCTCTGGGAAGTTGGGCAAATGGACTCCTTGGATGAGTGCATGAGAACTGAACAGAGTCACTTTTCAACATCAGGTTTCTGTTTCCCGAAGAAGGAGGCTCTACTTCTGTGTTTCTTGATTTGAGATGAATGTACATCAATGGAGCAAGAACCAGGGAAACAAGTTACAAGTAAGGAAGTGGAAAAAAGAAACAACAATTCATTCATACAAGGAAGTGTGGCAAAACAACAAGTCGCATGGGTATGTCGATCAAAGGGTCAACGAGAGCGAGCATCAGGGAAACCAAACAAGCAAAGTACTCCATACAGAAAAGAGAAAGTTGGACAAATTGGCTGCTCTTTGAGAAGTGTATGAAGTCAGTCTGCCACTCCCAGTTGCACTCTGTGCATGGACTGTTGTTTCCCGAAGAAGAAGGTGCGACTTTGTTGAAATTTGAGAAACAGTCATGACTATCCCTGTAGTACTGTAGGCAGCCCAAGATTAAATGGCTTGACAATTTGGACGTCATTAGGACTTTATGGGCTCACTGAAGTACCTTAAATTCGATTAAGTGTAACCGTTGCAGGAAGGAGCCTCAAGGAATGTAGGATAATTGTATTTTCCATGGGAACCGTGACTGTCCGGGGGTTTCCTTTTATGGGATTGACTTTTATAGGGTTGTCCTTTATGACACTAGTTACCCGAATAACACTTGTAAAAACACTTGATTTAGCCGTGAAGTAGGGAGCCGTGAATTTAACAAAAAATTTCGCTAAAAAAGTATGACACAATGGCTCTATGGGCACAGCCTTATGAAAAAGATAGTCTCTTGAACTCTGTCATACTTAGATTCCAATTCTTTTCAAGCTTTTTCTTTTTAGCTACTAAATATTTTCATATTAACGGGGCAAACGCGCAGATTGCGCGGTGCTTCAATAGTAGCGCGTTTTTAGAATCTACAGGCCACTGGTTATCAGCATTTTTCTTAACTTGTATAAGCTCTTTTGCACTCATTTTTGGCTAGATTAATAGATCTCGGGACGGTCTATTAATCTAAAGTAACCTATAAATAGTGCTCAACGATAGGTATATTCTCAAATACCACCACCAGAAGAAGATACGGTAGCATATTATTTTGATCGAGCAATGAACGTTTGCCATGAATATAATAGCCAAATTTAGAAACTAACTAAAAATGCTCCATTATTTATAGGTCTTGATGGGTGAATGTTGTTTGGTTCGATTCAGATCACGATTACTGCAATCAAGAAAGAAGTATTTTTCACCTACACAGAAGCTTGTTCCAACGTCATGGTGATGTCACTGGTGAGTCACTTGATCAGTGATATCACCAAAACCTTAAGGTCATCAATGGTGTTAAGGTGTTGTTGTCTCCTGAACGGTGACGTTGTCACCACCACATTCCAAACATCGCCGTTTCGCCGAATTCGGGTGATCTTTGTCCTACAGGGAAACCTGCCCCACAGAGGATGCTTTTTGTGGAAGGGCGCGTTGAGCACATTCGCGCCACCCGAGCGATCAGCACTCACCGGAGCACAAAAAAGGAATTCATTGGTTTATCCGAATGTGCTGGAACGCGACTGCGAGATTTCTGACGTCCAACTTCCTTCCTTTTTAGAGCATTTCACCCACCTTTAGAACCGTTTCAGTGGAACGAATCCGCAAATCTGAATTGTGATCAATGATGGCGAAGCCCGGCCCAAGAATGGGTGAAAACTCTTTAATCTCCCCCAGGGACTTCCACTATACTCGTCTGATCTCGAGGTAGCCAACAGATTCGTGTCAAGTAGCGAAGTTAAACCAAAACAGAGGATTCATATCCCCAATTAGTGAAGCCCACGACTCGAATCAGCGAGTCGGTGAATCGATTCGCAAGTTTCTCGTAGCGAGTTGACTCGTAACTGTTTTTCAGGCGAGTCGGCAGCACTATCCCCAACTTAACTAAATTGTACCTGATCTGTACAGTATATACTAATGCCCTTAAGTTTAACGGCCCGGAACCGTATCTCATAGTAAACCACATGTTCCAGACTTGTTTCGAGCAGGCACGCAAGATTTTAGAGTTCTTTGCCTGTAATAGAGTTCAAAAAGAAATGGAACGATAATTCAGCAAACGGCGCTTAGACTTTTGAACTTAACTCTCCAGAGGCACATTCCAGCGTCGACTTTCAAGTGGATCCAACGGCTACAGTCGTTCACGGCTTTGTGTTTGTTTCGGCGTCAATCTTAGTATGTAGAATTGGCATTAGTGGTAACACAGTTTGTGCCTGCTGAGTACGGACCATAAAGCAAGCAAAAACGTTTGTCACAAGCACACTTTGTCGCGTCTAAGAGTCTCATTGCAGCCACTTGGCACAGAAAACAGATAGAGAATACACGGTACACAAAAACACATTAAAGTGGAGTCGACTTGTTTCTGCAACTTGATTGGGATTCGATTATGAACAATGTTCAGGTGCAATTGTAATTCTCGCAACTGAGTGAGGTGCTTTTGCCGCGAAAGTTTAGAGGACGAGTGCAGCTGAGTTCAACTGCACTCAAGAGTTTCCTGAAATGGCGCCTGATGAGGAAATAAGTCGACTGATTAAGTGGTAAATGAGTTCACTGTGCAAACCTTATCACAAAATTTTTGTTTCGCTGCTTTCCCGTAAATGAGACTTGGATCTTTCATGGAGATCAGAAACTCCAGTGATGCAAAAACACGCAGATTCCCGTTGACCGTCGTTTGGATCACTATTTTCCTAAGTAGATCATCTCCATAATTTGCTGGAAGTGTTTCCATTTCATAGCTTCCTCAAAGGGTGATGCACAACACGTCATTAGGAAGAGCTGGATAGATACTCGTTCACATGCTTCTCCCCCATTTCATTAAACAGTTCTGCAATTTTAGAAGATAAGGGATCCACCAAATTTACCAGTCCTATAAAGCCTTTTCAACATATAGCACACAAGTACGCAGTGGTTTTCAGTAAATGTACCTCCTAAAGCTGCGCAAAAGAAGAAAAGAAAAGAAAGAGGATCCTTAAGTTTTGTGGATCATTCCAGCGTAAGTACCCATGTGTTCCTCTATAAGAGTGCTCTATAAGGCACACACCATGCCTTCTCTTCGCCATAGAATCCTTCCCCCGTGTCAAAGTACACTGCCAAACGCGCGGCCTGCGCCATTACGTCGTCGTCTCTGTTTTGCGCCCACGTCTTCACGGGTCCAAAACCCGTTTCGCCGTCGCCGAAACGGTCTCCGACGTCACAGCTCGGATGAAACGCGCTTGGCGCGCCCTCTACCGAACGCGGTTTTCATTTGTCGGCTTTTAGTCGTTAAATTACATTTAGAGGACACATAATTCGACTCGGCGTCAAGAGAAGAGAAGATCGCGGTGAAGGTGGCGCGGAGTACCCGCGGGGCCTGATTTACAAAAACGGAGGGTTGGAGGGAACGAAGAATCGATGCTGAGATGATGACGATCTGTACAGGACGACAAGTGGCGCGACTGCGGTTAGGACTGCGCGACGGTGGCGTAGATCCAATGACAGCCGATCATTCCCTGCTTGCTGCCGTGCAGCGCGTCGTTGAGCTCCTTGATGTTGAGCTTGTTGACCGGTCGGTCGAAGATGCGCGCGGCGATGACGAGTGGGATCTCCTGAAGAGGAGCATTTTGAGAACAGAAGATCACCCTGGAGGACATACCCCAGAACGGGCACGGCTGGACACGAACAGATCCCAGAGCTGCTCGGCGCGGCTGGAGTTCTGGTCGAGGAACGGGAGCAGCTCGTTCTTCGTGGGGAGACACACTTTCAAGGAGAGATCGCTGTAGGAACCAGTGGCTAGACCCTCGGCCGAGCACTTCGCCGGCGCGTCCTTCTGGTAGATCTGGACGAAGTTGCGGAGGGCGCCTCCCATCGTCCGGCAGATGTCGCAGTGCACGCTAAAGAGTTTGGGTCTTGAGTGGAACTCAGGGTTCATTTTGTGGCTCAAGTTTCTGTCTTTTGTAGGGAAAAGGTAAAAGCTCATAAAAATGAGGATTTCCGGTCCCGCACGGAAAGGTCTCAACGCTCACCATGATCCGATGCCTCCGCATCCCTCGGCATCAGCATTCACACAGCGCTCCGGCTTTCCGTGGATTCCTATGCGAGTCTCCAGATGCACGTAGTACTTCTTGTCCCCTGAGAGTCCCGGCGCGAACACTTCGACGGTCCCGCCACTCATGCGGAAGCACTTGTGTCCGTCTCCATTCTTCTCCTCCTTGAAGTTCACGCCGGTGGACTTGTAGCTGGGGAACTTGATGAGCAGGTTCTCCTTGCTCGGTCCTGCAACGCGCGAGTAGATTCCCGTGACGTCACTGCGCCGACGTCACGCGAAGGTCATCTTCGCCCGATTACGTCTCCCCGGCGGTCTTACAAAAACGTCTCAAAGCGGCGGAGAAATGGAAAAGAGATGGAAGGGAAAACAGAGAACAGGAACCCCCTCCTTGGCAAAGGGTTTATGGGTCGTTTGTGTTTATCCGTGCTAAACCTGATCAGTGCTCTTCACCGGTCGTGTCAAAAGGTTCGACACTGTTTCCTTTGAAAATGGTCCTACTTCCACTGACTTTGTGAACAGTGCCTGCCCGTTTTGGCTCGTCTTCTGCCAGCGTTTTGCTGTACTAACCGGAACTAGGAGCAGTGCTCTGTCATCTACAATGTCTTCAGGCACTTCGGACCTTACAGGCTCAACTGAATATGTCTCCAGTTACTTACCGATAAGCATCTAATCTTCGTCTATGGTTTCTTTGGAATTCTTTTGACGCCTCTTAAAGCACCGATCAAAATTCTGTCAGGTACTCAAAATTCAGGACACCCTCTCAGCCTTTACCCACCGAATTTATCAAAAGTACCTTTCTAGGGACTATCTCTCGCTGGGTATTTCGCCAAGCCTCTTGGGGTACTTACCGGAACTTGGAGAGCAGGGGAAGTGGCGCTCGATCCGGACGGAGATGTCGGCGGCGGCGAGGCTGAGGAGCCCGGCGGCGAGGAGAAGCGACTGCATGCCTTCTGAAGAAAAGCGGAGTGAGCGGAGGCTCGGGCAGATTCACGACACGCGAAGAACGTCGTCGTCGGCCTTCGAGGCGCACGACGCGCGACTACGCCCCGAGGCGGTGGAGGACGCGCGTCGGGGGGCGGCGGAGCCGAAGTCGCCGACTGGCTGTCCCAACTGGAGAGACTGCGCGGGAGAAGGAGAGAACGGGTTTGTTGCGAAGAAGAGCAAAGTGGAGAAACTGAACAAGACGATTCCGATCGATCGCCGTTCTGTCGAGATCCTGGGCCAGGTGGGCCTCCGCCGGGGTTACGGTAGCCGAACCCTTGGCAAGCCCGGTGGAGGCCAGACGACCTCGAACGGGAAAGCGAAAACGAGATCACGCAAGAATCGCCTTGATCGCCGCCGCTTTTATCGTCCATCGCACGGTTCGCCGGCTCATCAACTGATTTATGACGTCGTCGTCGGGCAAATTAGCCTCCTCGCACTTAGCCGATGGCGCCACGCGAACCGGAATCGCGATTCGGACAGCGCCCGCTGGGGGCTGAAGAATGCTGCTGCCCAGCTTCTAGATTGCATAACCGTGGCGAGATCGCCAACGAGAAGAGAAGCCCGGAGATGGGTTTGAGCAGATCAAGATAAGGGGATACGGGTGAAATAAGCGCGAAGTAGCACGTCCGAGCGGTGGTTTGGATAGGGATTCATATCGGGGTTTCAAGACTTTAGGTTTGGTAGCCTTCTTGATGGCGTCTTTTGTCGAACTTAACCTTCGCAAGCCCCAAAACCCTAAGCCTTTCCTGCCATCTTCTGGTGGGTCACAACGGAAGGGGTTTAATTCTTGCACACTTCTCGCAATCTCGTTTCTCCTACGGTACAACTCACGACGATTAGGCGTTCAGGCGAAAACATCTTGACGCCATGGACGAGTTCCTTTCCGCTCAGAGAAGCGCTGAAAGAGAGAGTTCCGAACTGCCGTTCTTAGGCATATCAGGTTCCCGGGGCACGTTCTCGCCGCGCCTGTCCGAAGATCAGAGGCCGCTGACTCAGCGGGTCTGCGCGGATGACCGATTACCAGTACAGAATGTGGCGCGAAGGGGGATCAGGAGACTTTAAAGTGCAGCTTTGTCCGCCTGCAAATGGATAATCCGATTTGGGAACCTTTGAAATCGTAGGATGCGTCTACTTCCTCGTGGAGCGTCCAGCCCCACGAGGGTTTGTGATTAAACTAGAAGCCTGAATGGAACTCAGGCAGGGAGTAGGCACAAAAGGACTATGTATCGTAGAAGCGGTAAAGAACAAAGAACTGGATTTTGTGAAGTCAAATCTTAAGGTGTGTTTAAGCTAGAGGGTTGAACGTCTCACAGTCCCTGGCTTCGAGTCCGTGGCTCACGATGATGTCGCTAATGGAGGCGAAAACCTGGTAGAGGAAAAGATCCTGGATGCCTGTAACTAATTTACCTTAGGTTTCCAGAGATCCTGATTGGACATATTAAATCGTTCTTCCTCTATACCATCTATATAACATCTGCTTCTTAGAGGAACTCGGGTAAGCCTTGCCAAACCACTGCTACACACATATACCTTAAGTACGACGCCCTATCTACTCAGTACAGTATCCTGTCCACGGACTAATCGAATCAAATAAATTTACTATTAACCTTTGATATGTACAGACAAACCACACGGCCACTATCTCCTTCACGATTAACCGGTTCTGCCCGACACCGCCGTCAGCGGCGTTATTTTAACGTTCCCATAGAGTTTGTGGCAGGCCACGAAGTCGCGCTGCTCATGGATGATCTTGTTGAAGGGAAGCTTCCAATAGACCTCAGGTGGGAGTGGCTCGTCCTGGAAGAGGGTGGGTTTGGACCGGCGATAGACGCGCTCGATCTGCGCCTGTGTCTTCATCTTGTCGCTGACGTCGGTGTCGAAGATGTACACCGTAGCGAAGATCCCCATCGAGCGAAGGCTTCGGCCGTCCTGTAGGAGTCAGTTAGAGAACAATGGAACTCGCAATATTATCGTGTTCTTGGGTCATCTTGCAATGGACCTCAAAGCTCACCTCCGATTGGATGAGAGTCTTGAACGTCTCTACGCTGAGTCCCTGGCTCACAAGGATGTCGTTGATGGACGGAAGGCAGAACAGAAGCTCCAAGTTGTCGTAAATTCCCGGAGCAAGTCCATCTCCGCACTTGATCTGTTTCCCGTTGAGCAGCAGCTCCGCCTTCACCCCCACGTTCTGGCCGAAGGTCTCACAGGCGTTGCAGTAGAGGCTAGAGAGTGGAGGTTGATTTTCAGCTTTAGAATTTGCTAGTGTTAGAGATGGATTTTGGAATGAGGTGTCCTGCTTCTGGAGGAGGTGTCCTGTTTCTTCCCAACCGCAGAGTGGAAGCCTGGGAAAGGACTCAGAAGCTTGGACTCACCAAGAACCGAATCCGCCACAACCGTCTGCCTTCTGGTCCTTGCAGCTCTCAGGCACTTGGCGCTTATTAACGGTGCTTTTGATCTCGAGGTAGATGCTGAACTCGCCCTTGAACTCCTCGAAGACTTGCACACGTCCGCCGATACTGTAGCAGTTAGGGCCCGCGCTCTCCCGCGCTTGAAGCTTGGGTCCGCTCCTCTCGGTTCCTCCCTCGAACTCTAGCTTCTGGGTCCATTTCGCTCGATCTGAAATTGACCACGTATCTAATGCTGTCAACCACTTAGCGACGCTGTTGAAAATCTCATATGATCTCCTTCGCTGTCCTCAGAAGCACCACAAACATAGAAGGGAAATTCGAAACTCTAAACGCACTGACTTCCACAAATGAAGTAGGAAAGTTAGATATGAATGATCGACCGGTTTTATAATCTAGTTTTTCTTCTCATTGTTCTTTGTTTCGCATATATTCCTTGTGGGACTTGCGGTCTAGTAGAAAAGAAGAAAAAGAAGCACCTCTGTGATCATATACCAGAAAACAGGATCTTCCACACTTTATCTCTTTTGTTTTCCCATTTTTTTCCTTAGACTTTCTGTTTGACTTGTCAAAAACATGCAACTGTGGATGGAAAATCGGAGCACAAAATTTATCAACCAGAGGAACCGGAGCTGAGTTACCTTCCACTTCTTCCTTTCTTCTTTTCCCTTTTCCCTATTCAATGGGATTCACAATTGAGACTCTAAACTAATAGAATGCAACATAAAAAGTGAGCATAAAACCCTTCTTCCCACACAATTCCCATCACCCTCCTCAACCCCAAGTTCCGGACCTTTCCTATAAGTGCATGGCTGGTGCTTGATCAGCTCCAAGTTGAAGTCCAAGTCGTCGGCGATCCTGATAGCGTCTCCGAGAGCGCCTAACGCCACAAGGACGATAAGTGCCGAGGCGGAATGCATTCGACTCTGAAGAGCGACAACAAAGGGATACGTTCGCGGAATCGCGGAAAGCGAATGCAAAACAGGACGGCGCCCTGGACGAGCGGAGCCCTCGTCTGACCAGAAGCCCAGCTTCGGAGGCGAATGGGGCTGGGGCGAAAAACCCGTTAGACGGTCGCAATCCGTTTCGTCGACCGCATAACAACCGACTTCATTCTCCGACGAACGACCGCGCGGATCGGTGCAAAAACGGTTCGCAGTTATAGAAATGGGTCGAGACGCTCCGAACAACAAGAAGGAAGCCACGAAGGTCCAGATGGTCACGGCCGCGCCGGCACTCACCACGAAGACCACCGCGAAGAGCTTCATGCCAGTGAGTCGCCTGCCCACCAAGGTGGATGTGATCACCGCCATGCCCGTGAGTCGCATGCCCAGCAAGAAGGTGGATGTGATGACCGTGAATCGTATGCCTACCAAGAAGGTCGATGTGAACCCGAATCAAGCAGCGGTGGAGCCGCAGAAGAAGGCAGCCGAGCCCTATGTGTGGTAGGCATGTAGGCACATTTGCTAACCTTCTTCTTCTTGTTTCTAGGGATGGCCAAAACTGGAATAAGCTAACTCCGCCGCCGCCGCCGCCTTCTTCTTCTCGACGCGACGACAGCTCGGTAAGTTCGCTGCGGTATTTCTTTTCCTCTTTCGTCTAGTAGAAGGTTCCTCTTGTCCTTCTTCCAGGCTGCTAGATTCTAAACATTTTCTAAAACTAGATTCGTTCCCATCTTCACAACTTCTAACCCTCTATCGTTTCAGAGCAGCTATGAAGAATCCACGCCACGTAAGTGCAAGCCTCGTTGACGCCCCTAACCTCTGCTTTCAGTTGGGAAGAACGCAAAGAAGGTCCGCATCTCCGGAATCCTCGTCGTCTCGGCCATCGTCGTCACCGGCCTCGTGCAGAACATCTTCTCGCTCGCCCTGGTCTTCACCAACTTCTTCGAGTTTTATTGATCTCGATGATATTGAAATACAATGTTGATCTCAAGGGTTCACTGCTTACAGCTCCGCTCGCGAAGCACCCGGCGGAGAGTCTTCCCGCTCCCGCTCTTCGGCATCTCCGAGAGCACTTCTATCCCGCCACGAAGATGCTTGTGTGGGGCCAGCTTGCCTAAAGCAGCGTTGTGGGGCGGCGAGGCCGTCTTTGTCCACCTTTCACGTGATCTTCGATGTCTTTGATGCTTCCGGACGCGTCCTTGAGGACGACGAAAGCCTTCGGCGCCTCTCCGCTGTGGTCATCTGGAACTCCGATCACCGCGGCGTCGACGACGTTCTCGTAGAGCATCAGGACGTCTTCCTTTGTGGCCGTCAAGATTAGGCATTGTGGAGGGCACTCACTATTTCCGAAGGCGACACAGCCATACCGTTCACCTTGATCAGGTCCTTGAGGCGGTCGACGACGTAGTAGAACCCCTCGACGTCGTGGAAGACGACGTCTCCCGTGTGGAGCCACCCTTCGGCGTCCACCGTCTTCTCCGTCGCTTCTGGATCGTCCAGGTAACCCTTAATTTCCCAGATTATACGATTCTTGCTTATTTGTAGCTTACCTTCATGATGGCGTCGGAGCGCACCCAGAGCTCGCCCTTCTCATTGGGCGCCGATTTCTCCACGCCTGACTCAGGATCCACAATCTTCGCTTCGAAGCCCGGAAGAAGCCGACCGCAGCTCCCCAGATACTCCGCTTTGTTATCCTGGAGATTCAGTGGCGTCAGATGACTCAACACGACGACTTCCGTCATACCGTAACCTGAAACTGAAGCCTTTTTAATCGAACACCTACTGGCCGAGGGTCACCCTGCAAGAGGTTCGTGACGTGTGGGAAGGTCTTCAAGAAGGACTCGCTGAGCTCCTTGCCGAGTGGAGCGGACCCACAGAGGACGGTGCGAACGGAGGAGACGTCCCATTCCGCGACCTTGTCCGTGTACTTGCACAGGAAGGCGACGATGGCGGGCACGAGGTTCAGAGTGTCCACGTGGTACTCCTCGATGCAATGGAACATGAGCACAGGGTGGAATCGGGGCATGACGACGCTGTGGTGTCCCTGGAGGAGGCAGTAGCACAACGCCCAGAAGCCTGAACCGTGGTGGAAGGGGAGCACGGCGATCGTTGTGCGGGGGCCGTGGGAAGAGGAGAGTTCGTCGAAGACAGCTCTAGAAGGGTGCATGGTCATGGGTATGGAGATTACAGGGCGGAGGTCAAAGCCGGGGAAGATTACTAAGGATCAGTATAAGAGCTTTTCCTTAACTGTTTCAGGATGGAAGTGGCGCAGTTGTAGTTCCTGTGAGTGAGGAGGACGCACTTCGGAGGTCCACTCGTTCCACTACTCAGCGGTGCAATGAGAACGTCGTCCAGCACCAAAGTGGCTCCTCTCTCGAGCGCAGTCGCCTTCTCCACAACCGCGTCGAAATCGGCTCCCCGCTGCCCATCATTCTTGTGAAGGATGACGACTCGCTCGGAGGGAAACTTCTCAGCAAGAGCGGCGTTGAAGACGTCGGCAGAGGTCACCAAGGCTGTCGGCTTCACGAGGCCGAAGTAGCGAAGCAGCTCCGCTGAAACGTACATGTTACATTTAGTGAAGCGTTTTTGGATACCGTACCCTCCGTAGAGTCGGCGTTCACAGCGGAGATTGGACAGCCAAGAAGGGCGCCGGCGACGAAGACGACCGGGAACTGGATCCGGTTGTGGAGGACCACGAGGATCCGCTCTCCCTTCTGGAGACCCAGAAATCGCTGGAACGCGTCGCCCAGGCGAAGGGACTTCTCGCGGAACTCTAGGAATGAGAGGCTCTCCCCAGAGTCACTGTCGGTCTGAAGTAGCAGGCGGAGTCTTTGGATCGCGAAGCTTACGAACCAGGGCGGTGCGGTCGCCGTACTCCTTAGTGGCTTCGAGGAGTTGCAGATGGAACGGAGTGTCCGGGTACGACACCATGGTGGCGATCTACATTGTGGAACGGAGTCGACGGACGGCGAACCCAATGGCGGCCAATTTGCGGAGGACCCACCCACTTATACTCTGGTGTTCCTTCCTCTTCTGGCTGCAGGGGGGCCGAAGTAGGCCCTTCTCAACTGCCACCGAGACTGTCATCTTCGAATTGGCTTATACTCTGGTACAACGTAACAACAACAATAACAACATGACAACTCCCAACGACGACGCGAAACTCTAGACGACGATCTTGTTGACGTTGGCGAACTGGGGGTACACATGAGCAAAACAACGCTTCTTGGCCGTGGGCAGATTCGAGGAGAGCATCGCAATGCTGAACTTGTCACAGGCTCCCAGAAGTCGGTGCATCGACAAGGCGGCTTCGCGGTCGTTGGCAAGGCATTCGGAGACGACGAATGGCGCTATCCTGGCGAACTTGTCCTTGAACCCGACGATCGTATGGCACATGGAGGCCACGGTGTGTTCCAGGCGTTCATGTTCTGCGTGAAGGACCTCGCTCCGTTCGGACGACTTCTTCAGAGAGTGAGTCTAAAGACGAATGATAACAATTGATTGGTGATGGACGCATTACCAAGTTGATCAGTTTGCCGATGATCGCTCCTACAACGGAGAAACTATCGCTTCCACGAGATGATCGAATCACGGCGACCATGAGAGTGGCTACTTCTCCGACGAGGTAGAGCCTCTCTTCATCGGGGATCTCACGCCATTCGACGATCGCCACCATTCCGAGGACAAGGTTCACAAAGTCTTCCTCTAGGGGAGAGCCGCTCAAGAGCTGAAAGAAGTCATAGGTATGGTAAGAGAGACCGGTTGACCTACCGGGACTACAGCGGTCGCGAACTGCATCGTGCCGCGCTTGCATTGTTCTCGTATCATCAGAGTGACGAACACCTCGAGATTGTCGGCCATGAGGCTGCTTACGCTCTTCCGCTCGGCTATGAACCGTCCGATGGTGAGGACCAGGTTCACGTCGCCATCCGTGATTTCTTCTTGAGGCAATGCGGAAAGCAGACCTGCGACTTCTTCGTTCGTCGCCCTCAAGAGGACCTTCTTCGACAGCTGGACGTCGACGCGACCCATGGCGATAAGATACTCCCAATCTATCACCGACTTCTCCCAGCTCATGACGTACCCTAGAATTAAGTTGCCTGCATACTTCTACAATACCAACTCCTAACCTGCGAAAAGCAAGAAGTCAGCGGCAGATTCGACGATAAGCCTGTACAATACTTGGTCTGCCCCTTCCGATTTTAACTTTCCTCGACAAATACTCTTCGCTACTTTAAGGCAGCTCGAAGAGTTTGAAAGTTCCACGAATGTCTTCTTCTGCTTGTGGACGAACCGGCAGAACCTCTGGAGAGGCTGTAGGGAATACACGACTTGGGAAACTTCTACCAAGCTGTCCATGTGTTTCACGTTCGACCATTTCTTATCTTCGAAGACCGAATCCAGGCGTTGAGTGATCTGAAAACTACTAGTTCTATGAAAGTCAAACAGACACCTACCGTATCCACCAATCCATCGTCTACTTCTTCTAGTTGACAGAAGACGTCCACAGCAGCAGCCAATGCTATGTTAGACGTCGATGAGGGCTTTGCGGCGATTTTCAGCAATGACTTCACTGATTCTTCTCCGAAGAGGCCAAGTGAAGTCCAGGCGAGAAGGGATCCCAGGTACTGAGCAGTTGCGTAGTCGATTTCATCTTTCTTCAGCCACGCCTTGTGAAGAGATTTCACAGAAATGGAGTCATCGTCGGACTTCTTCAGGACTGATCTGCTAAGTTTGTCGCGGACTGACTCAATTCTGGAGATCTCATCTAAGGCAGCGATCGTCCGTTCGAATGTAGCTCCTTCGGTGATCAGGGAGATTATGAAGATGGCAACGAAGCGCTGGTTCGGGAACAGTTCGGCGACGTCGTTGCAGCACAGTGCCTGGATAACATCCAAGGCAGATGGCGAAGGCGCCCACTTGGACGTTGATGCACTTGCAAGGGACTTCTTCAAACATCTTCCCATTAATGCGGATTTCGAGGAACTGAAGAGGGCAGCGTAGCTATGACCAGGATTACACAATAACCTACCATGTGATCTTCTCAATCGATTCGGCTATATCGCCATTGAAGGACTGGCATTCACGCCCCAAGAAGGCAAACAGTTCATTGTAGAAGCATTTATAGAATGCAGTGGTCAGGTCGCTTCGCTGGTGAAGAGACTTCGTGAGCTCCGTAAGGTTTGATGACCTGAGATGGTGTTCCAGAAGGAATCGAGCAAAAGTTTGTAGGTCGAACGCTTCGAGGAAGTTCGATACCGAGGACAAATGTTGGTCCAACACACGCAGAAACTAAATCACTGATATACTCAAGCAGAGCTGCACCTCACTAACCAGATCTTTGTAGTCTTCTTCATAGGATCCGCTGCTGAACTTCTCGAGGGACTGGCAGAAGTAGTCGGCGACTTCTTTGTCCTTCTTCTCCGAGATAGAACAGCAATGAAGAATCAGCGTAAAAAGTGCCGTTACAGGGTCGTTATCGGCCTAAACGAACAAGTTGAAAAGCAGCCTACTAGGTTCTCAAACAGACCACGACACGGTTCCAAACACCGGCCAACTGGGATATGTCGTAATTGTCCTGGTACGACGCTTCCATCAAGAGCGTGTAGCACAGGGATTCCGCGAGGAAGTATGAGTACTTCTGGCCAGAGATGAAGCTCGGCAGGCGCTCCTTGATGGTCTGTCGGAATTTGCTGTTGCGGAGAAGATCCACGGAGGAGATGAGGCGATTGATCAGGTAGGTGATCACCCTATAGAAATAGACGTAGAACCAATGAAAGAAGAGAGAAACATACCGATCGGACTTGCCGCCGTTCAGAATCTTAAGAAGCGACTCGAAGGTCTCGGTGGCCGTCCCAGAACCGAGAGTGACGAAGTACTGACTGAACTGCGAGAGCGCGTCGAAGGAGAGCGGGACCTCCTTGTCGGAAGCAGCACAGATCTTCAGAATGACTTCCAGGATGGTGTCGACCTGGCGGGCTTGGACAGCTATCTCGAAGAGCTTGTTGAACGTGGTGGCATCAGAACTCTCCAAGGCTTCGCTGACATGCTCGGCCTTGATCAGCACTTGGCTCGGAGGTAAGGCCAGCAGCTGCCCGACGAGTGTTGCCCGCTTCTTCGGCCTCTTCCGCTTGGTCGTCTTCTGCTTCTCAGGCACGACGTTGGCGCTGGACTCGGGCATTTTCGAAGATGCTGTTGTGTTTGCCGATCTGCGTTATGTATTCTGCCTGGTCTTTCAAATAGCGTTTTACTGATTCCTGAAAGTAATTTATCATGGTTTTCGTGTCGGGACTCGTGAGAGGTGAAGAAGAAGAGCAAGAAAAAACCGAGAGGAGCACACGATCGAGAAAGATCAAAGACCGAGAACAATGCCGACGAGAGTGCGAAGGAGTTCTTGTGGAGAAGGTGTAGAGGGCCACGGGGATGTTGAGGAAAGGGCGGAAAACGTGGAGTTATGGGACAAGTAGTTCCTAAAGAGGGAGACAAAGCAGTGAAAACGAGGAGACGTGAGAAGGCAAGACGCCCCCGTCCGAATCGTCTGAGACCGAACCCAAGATGTTTACCGTAGACGTACCTTGCAGATGGCAGTGATCGGCAGTCGATCTATCCTGGCCAGGTTCGGGATAGTGAGGGCGATCTGTTCAGCAGCCCAGTAGGAAAGCGTCTTGGCTGAAAGAATACCCGTGTAAAGACATACTTAAGCTCTCAGCTTCTTACGGGCGGGGACAATGCAGCAGTGCGCGAGTCTCTGGCCAACGAAGACCGTCGGAACAGTGAAGATCTCCTCGACGGCGGGCGTGTCCTTCGCTCGGTGATACCGGAAGTTCAGCTGGTAGCCGTTAAGTGTCTCCCGGGCAAGCCAAAGATGGCCTAAATGAAAGCGGGGTAATCGAGGGTTAGGCGGGGAGAGGCCAACCACAGATGGTCGAGATGTCGACGTATCTCCTGGGAGGGATCGAGCAGTACTTCTGGCCACTTCCCTACAAGGCTGTTTTATTGCATCCAAAGGCATGATTGGTGTTACGTCAAAAGTGATCCAAATCAGGTCGGCGGGCCGAGTGCTTGTGTTGTAGATGCGGTAGACTACTTTAACGTCAGGAGTGGGAACTTGTTGTGGAGACTTTAGTCCGCCTGTGGGCACTCGAGTGTGTGGTGAGAGCAGTTTTGAGATGTAGGCGGGATCCGCAACCGCCTGGTCCGCCACTTTGACTGATTAAATCTGAACTGAGAACATAAGGAGTCTCCGGTCCATCACACAGCGCACACAACGCAGGTTACGGTATAATATCACCACGGATGTTCATTAGACTGTTGCAATGGAATCATGTCTCTCTTTGTGTCAGGGAGACGTTCAGAACGTCTCCGTCCCCATCGAGCTCACCAGGATGCCACACGCATCGCTTCTGTTCTTGGCCGCTTGCCAAAGGACGGCCCGGGTTACGGTAACCTCCAACAGTGAAATGTGCCATCTTCTTGGGAAAAGACGAAGATAGAGGCGTCTGCCGGCCCGTTCACGCAGAAACGCCCCAACGGGATCCGGAGAAGGCCTCAACACGGTGCTACAGACTTCACACGCGAGTGTCGTTTAAATACAATCGTGGTAGGACCGCATTCGGGCGCGCACTAGCAACTGGCATCGCTTGACACGAGCGCACACGCGCGAGAACCGCGACGCATCCATATTGTTGCGGTAACAGCGCAGGCAACGGCAGGCAACGCAGGCAACTTCAGGAATTAGCGGTAACACACGAAGGGATTTGAATTCTCGATTCTTCGACTTCCACAATGGGTATACTTCTTCACTTATAATGCTGTCTTCGAACGGGAATTCTCGATAATTCTCTTTCGCCGACGCTTTTCCGGTACTAATGGATCTCGTTTGCAGCATCGAAGGACGCTGATGCAACAGCTGCTAGTAACGACGAGGCCGCGGAATCCAGTTCAGCTGAGGTAACTTCTGCTTCTTGGAGTCACGACGTCTACTATACAATTTAGACACAGTCTCCCGAGCCAGAAAGACAGGAGACGCAGATCGTCGAAGAAGACACAATCGGACAAATTATTCAAGGCGACGACGGAGAATACTACGTGGTAGTTGAAGATGCCTCCGATTCTGGTGATATCTCCTTCAACGCCTTCGATTTTAATAACAGTTTTTATATTTAGAACTGGATAAGCTCAACAACATCGAGCTCGTAGTCGCCGAAGATGGAACAAAGACCCTAGTGGTCAATGATGGTGGCGAAAATGCTCCATACCAAGTGAGCTCCATGAAGACCGAGAAGGTCGAAGGCCCGACGAAGGAGCGTTCTTCTCAGGACTCCAGAGACGCAGCGCCTCCGACGCTAGTGGCCCACGAAAGGACGCACGTCCCCTCCTCTGGCAACAAGAGCCAGCCTAGGACGGTGTACGCCCAGAACGAAAATGGTGGCCTCGAGCTGGTCCAAGTGTACGAGGACGACGACGACGATGATGACGACGGAATGAACATCAGCACTCCACCTGGAGAAGTCAGTGACCTCGGAGCAGAGTACCATACATCTGTAGAACCCCTTCCTCAGGGCATGAAGATGCGACGGAACCGAGTGTACGGCGCCTGCAGATGCCCCGAGTGCGGGCAGTCCTTCGTAAACACCGCGCGTCTGGAACGTCATTTGGCTGTCCATCAGGTATCTCCAAGCCTACCGTATACTGGTCCATTCCTTTAGGTGTTCGGATCGTTTCTCTGTCCGCTGTGCGGAAAGACCTACAAGTATGAATACAATTTATTCTACCACTGGAGACGTAACTGCCGGGATCTAAATGAGTTGATGCCACTCGAGGAGCGCAAGACCATGGACGTGAACGCCCTTCGAGAACTCGTTGATGAAGTAGCCCAGAAGAAGGCGGAAATTGGACCCATTGACATCGGCATTTCTCGCAATGTCATATTCTCTGGAGGAAGTCAGATGAAGGTGGACCTTCCATTGAACACTAACAGTGGTAAGCAGTTTACTGTCCTGACCTTCTTCAAGCACTGTGCGTTTAGGACCAAAACGAGGAAGTACGTGCAAGATCTGCGGCGTGTACGTTCTGAGCGCCCATTTCCCTCGACACGCTGCTGCTCATCGTGGAGAAGCTGTGGTGGACGAGCGCAGTCCATGCGGAGGCTACTTCTGTGACCTCTGTGGACTCCTATTCAGACACCATCGTAACTTGTTCAAGCACTGGCGCACGAGCTGCCAGGAAATTCAGGTATGGCTGACTGCTGTAGATCCGTGTAACACTCGGCTTCCAGGCGAACCTGCCCGATGACGTGGAGCTTACCATGGATGACGAAGCGATTCGCGTCATGGTAACTGATCTGGTGAAGAGAGTAGCAGTCAACGCAATGGAGAACGAGGAAGAAGTCCCGATGACCACCAGCTCCATGAGGAAGCATGATGACCCAGTCTCCATGGATCATCTGATGAGGAAGAGTGACATTCGGAATCCGGTCCCCCATTACTCCTCGATGTCCGACGATATCTTCGATGATAGCGCCGAAGACCAAGTGGTGTATGCCGACGACTACATGGACGACTTCGACGGGGTCATGTCCAGCGTTACCGAGGACACCGGCGTCCTAACCAGCCTCAACGGAATCTGCTCCTCCTCGGCCTACCAGAAGTCCAAGTGGTCCGTGAATGGTGGACCCGTCCAGTGCCCCGAATGCTTCCGCTCCTTTGCCAACAGTGGACGCCTTGAGCGGCACTTGGCCGGCTTCCACTCGGCGTACGGTTCGCATCACTGCATCCTCTGTGGAAACCGTTTCAAGTACGACTACAATCTCCTGTACCACTACCGGCGCTCCTGCCCCTATACGAAGGCCTTCATCGATCGAGATGTTCGGGAACAGATGGATGCCACTGGTCTTCGGAAGCTGGTCCGGAACCTGGCTTCAAGGGACATAAGACTGAATCCTCATACGGTGCCGCCAGCCAGGATGCACCATAAGAGAGAAACAGGAGATGCCTTGATTCGGAAGCAAATGATGAAGTACCCCACGCCTTCGCAGCTTCCGCCTGCCCATTTAATGGCGCCTCGACCGGGGTTGTCCGATGGAAGACAGTGTCCTGTTTGTGGTAAGTAGCTGTTCTTCTATGAGACGTTAGTTTTCCCAGATATCATGAGGAAGGGATACATTGCTAAAGGTGTCCACTACCTGAGCTTATATTTTGCACTTCAGCCATCTTCTTCTACGGCAACGGAGTGCTAGAAAGACACATGAAGGCTGCCCATTCTCAGGATTACGAAGTTTGGGAACGAGAACACAACCGGCCCAACAATGTTGAACCTGCCCCAGAAGAGGCCGTGCAGCCAATGGAGGAAGGTGAAGAGCCTTTGCCTGAGTTCGCCGATGCTGACGAGCCTCCACCCACCCTTACAGCGGAGCAACCCTCTGAGCAGGTTAGTTAGTCGTGTGTTCGTTTTGACAACGGTTGAAGATGTTCCAGCCTGTGAACAATGCGGATCCAGAAGATGAACACATGGAGGCTGAGCCACTTGGGGTGATGGTGCCGAATAGGAACCGACCTTCCGGAAGGCGCACAACGCACCACATCGTCAATGAACACGGAATCCCGATAGCGCAGATCAGTGATATCAGCGAAGTCCAGCAACTTATCGACAGTGGTCAGCTTCAGGTCCAGGACGGCGACCAGATCATCTTGATGGAAAATAACGTAGGCTATAGAGTACCCGTGCTTGCTAATCATTTCATTCATTGTACAGGATATGGACGACTTTGAAGGAGAAGCGGAAGAGCATTACTATGACTCCGAGGACCCTGCGGCTCGCGCTTCAGGTTCTTATCAAGGAGACTCCCGAAATGCCGTCTACGTGAACTCCACTGGAAACCTCCAGCAAGGTAAGCAGGCCAGTTCTAGTGGGTGCATTGTATCCTTCTTCTGCTTTTAGTTGATGAAAGCGGTCTTGAAGTAGCTACTATCCTCACCGAGATGAAGGACGATCCCTCGGGACATCCTGAAGACATGGTCTACTTGGCGCAGGAGGATGGCACGATTATCACGGATGAGTTCGGAAACCCTGTCGTGGAGTCATATCGAACTGCGAAGAAGTCAAACATGGTTATTAATCGTTGAGGACCTTATAAACTTCGATAAACTATTGCCTTATCCTTGAGTTCTCCTTCGGATTGTGTTGATTCACTGGTCTGAGTACATTCCACAAAAGCCTTCTCCTATGAATCGGTACCTTCTTGAGTTTCAGTCATGTCGGTTGAGAAGACCAGGACGACATCAGAGAGCAGCACCGGTGGTGACGATCTCCTTCTTCCTCTCAGCAGGGTAAAGGCCATCGTAAATCAACAGCCGGATACTGTGGCCATCAATGAGAAGGGCCTCTACGCAATGACGAAGGCTACCGAGATGTTCGTGACGCAGCTGGTCACGGATGCGTTAACCGTAGCTAAGAACAAGTCTTCGCTGGAGTACGACGACATATCGGCCTTCGTCCAGAGCCATCGGAAATACTCCTACCTCCAACGTAAGTGCTTCTAGAAGGCCATTCTCGTCATCCTACGACCATTTAGAGTTCGTTCCACCGCGCATGAAGGTTAAAGAAGTTCGAGCAGCGATAGCGCAGCAGGCCGCTTCGAGGGAATGGGCCAACGACGATCCCTTGATGCACATCTACAAGTCCACGGACGGTAGGATAGGCCTGCCCCTTCTTATCTTTCTATGTCTTCTTCAGATGACGAGGTCGCTCGCCTACTAGGGCTACCGACTGAAGAGAACGGAAGTGTCGACGCCGACCTCCAGAATGCCGCAGAGAACGGCGCCGAAGCCGAGGACAACGAGGAAGACGAAGGCCTGTAATGTATTGGAGAAGCCAGGTGACTGATCTCATTTCATTTTTTCTGTATACTTGCTCAAGTATTAAAGACGACAGTGAGTAAAATTGCCAATGATGAGCTTCAGAGGTAGAGGTTGCATTGCTCGCATCGTTCGTTGTGCCGTAGTCCTAGGAGGTTGTAAAACGTTAGAGCTATCTTAAGGCTTTGTAACTGACCTCCAAGTTGTGATGTGCCCAATCCTTTCGCTCTGACCGTTTTTAAGACGCCGAGGTTGAGCGATACTATGTCGGTGTAGTATATCTCGACCCACACAGCCTGGTCGATGTAGAACTCGTGCCCTCCATTGGGCTTTCTGATGATCTTCACAAAAGGGTTCTGAGTCTTCGAGAGGAGCGGTAGGTGCGTGGAGCAGAATCTGAACGGGCTTTGAGATGAGATTAGGGGTGCGATGTTTACTTGTTTGCGTCGCTGCCGGGTTTGCAGATGACGATGGTGACGTAATGAGATTTGCTATTGCAGTAGAAATCGGCGAAGTAGTAGAGGACGTTTTCCGGGTCCAGAAGCAGTTCTGCGCTGATGATGAACTGGGTGTCCCCGAACGGGGATACTGTAGGTACATTGCCGTAGTTATTGAGCCGCGCGGAGAAGAATAATCCTGAAGAAGGAGAAGAGTGAGAAGTCATGACGCGATACTGATCCTCACCATTGATAGCTCCGTTTATGGGGCTTGCTGTGTGTCCGTTTCCATCCTTGACGTAGGGGACCATCGTGTTCCCGAACTCCTGGACCGCTTCGCGGAAGTAGCCGGCTGGCTTGCACCGGAAGAGGACTTCAATTCTTCGGTACTGCCGAGCTTGGCCGAGGCAGACGACTGCGCGCCTGTACAGGAGCTGCATCTCCTCCAAGGAATATACTGGAATGTAAATATAGGAAAGGCTTTAGGAAGAAGGCCTACTTGCTCGGAATGTGCTCACTGCACTCTGTAACCGGCATCCAGAGTTCTTCTTGAAACACACCACCTTCACGTGGTATATCTCGCCGGGTTCCGTCCTTACATCAAGGCGGCGGTCGTCGAAGGGTCCTTTCTTGAATGCGACCTGCTCATCGGCGCTACTTCGCACTTCGACGGCGTATTCAACTTCTGCAGCTTGATGAAGTCAGATTAATGCGGTTAATCCACACTTACCTTGCGGTGGCGTAGTTTCATGTGACCAAATTACAGTGCAGAGAAGGGCACTCTCGCGGAACTCCAGGATGAGGTCGTCTTCGTCGGATTCGCTCATCTGAAAGTGGAAGACACCTTCAGAAGGCACTCAAGGAGAGGAGAAAGCGACGAAAGACTGGCATACGGTAACGGAATTCAACAGAGGGACGCATACAAAATACAACTCTATCCTCTTGGGGCTTTGTCCTCAAATTTAATGCATCCAAACGAACAAACCCAGCAGTCCTCCACAGAAGCTCCAACACGTGTGAATTGAGGGTCTTGGAACCGACATTTGAGTGTTTATGCTATGACGCTCATAAGATGTTTCCACCACAAGACGTTCCCACATTCATCGCTGGGTTAATATTTTATGTTCGCGTGCCCTTGTGAAGAAGCCTTATGACTCTTGAAAGGACCGAGCAAAGGCAGGAATGTAGATGGATGAAGAAGTTGTGGAGACAAAATTCGCGATGGAACCCTGTCCCTTCTGCCATGAAAGGTGAGAGCAGAGCGGCTCCCGGACTTCAAAGCTTCTCGAGTTTGATCTGGAAGATCGACGAAAGGTCAAACTTCGGGGAAGAGGAACCATATCTGGTTGTGATGACGCATCTATTATTTATGTTCTAGCGAGTGTCAACAGCAACCACTTCCCCACTAACAACAGGCATCACACTTACTCTTAATTACACTAAATAAAACACCTGACACATAACCTTAGCAAAGGCCGGGCACTTATAGCAGCAGAGCAACCTTCGAAGTTCGCTCAAAGCCGGAATAGGGTAACCGGTTTACAGTCCTCCTGTGTATGCGCCTGGGTTCTTTGTGGAGACATAGACATGGGCTCTGATGTGAGTGTCTCCTCCGATCGTTCTTTAACCCAACATACATGCTAGTACGAGTGCTCATCACAGCTTAAACGTCATCAGCAGAGGCTTCCCTTCCCATCATGATTCCCCTCTGTTTATGCGCTTTAAACCACCGGAAATCATTCCCAGTCTTTCACGATTCATCAGCCCATTGTTGGTCTTTAATGAGTTTTGTTTACTGTGGTTTCCGTTTTTAAATGTCGAGTGTTATTGGCTCCACAGTGCCAATTCACATGCAAGGAACCAACTGTCAGCATTTCCAAGTGCACGTACCTGATAGTTTGAGTAGCTTCTCACTTGGTGACCTTTATCATCGGCTACTTGATACTCTGCGTCGGGCGTCTCCCATTATGCAGGGCGACGCATAATGACAGGACACCCCCGCTCTGCTGGCGGTTTGTCGGTGATGCGTCATTATGCGTCAGTCGGAAGTCTGACGCATAAATCGAAAATCCCTGGGAGATGGGAATATTCTAGAGATGCAAATTTTGTTCTTTCATGCGAACCCTTCTTCCTTAAAGTCCGAGAAATGGCCGAAAGGGGGAAAGTGCTGTTATCACAAGTCGCATTGCACGATTGGGTCAACTTCTTGACGTTTCTTGCCCTTGCCTCGTTTCTTCTTGTCAACATCCCCAAAAACGTACATATCCAGCCAGCCTGCGATTGCCATAAAACGGTGTTGTCGGCGCTACCTTCGCGCCACATGATCGCATTGATGCGACAAATAAGCGCTGTTGACCATCGCCAAGCTGCGCCGCGCCGGCAATAAAACTGTCCTCGTCCTGCACTTGTTCGAAATTATTTCCCTTTCCGACGCTCGTGTCGTCCAAGGTGAAAGCTGAAGACGCAAAAAGAGCGACAGCTGAAGCGCTCCGAGCGCAGTGATACACTCGACCCAGTCGAAGCATCTCAGAGATCAGAGCTTCTTCGACCACAGACAAAACTGAGGCTCGGCTCCTCCGACACACATCAAGAACTGGTCGAGGCCAGGCGGCTTCCGTCCTACAAGTAGGCTCCAATAGAGAGCATTGAATGGTATCGCTGCCGAACGCCGGACAAGTTCGCTGCAGGACCTAGCGTCGCGGGCTGGCTTCGCCGCCGGTGGCTGCGCTGATAACTGAAGCGAGGGGAAAGGACTTACAATCCCGCGCGAGTTTTAAGCATGCGCCAATTTGAAGCCAATTGATCGGTTATGGAGGTGACCTTTGTTGGTTCGCCCGCATCTTCCCACCGTCCGCATCGTCGCTGCGCCATTCCGTCGCGGTGCGAGAGCGCTGTCGATTTACTTCTTCTTCGCCGGCTATGGCACGGCTCGTAACTCACGGCGGCGCCCCGTGCGGTCACGCGCGAATCAGAAGTTATTTTTACAGGTCGGCAGTGCTGGGCGTTGTGGATGGCCGAGCCTTCTTCTCGGACACTTCTGTCTTCTGGGTTTCTTTTTCTTAACTTCTGTTGGTTTCTTTTCAATTTAGTGATTTAGAAAAAGATGGAAAAAAGGATATTAAAACCTAAAGCGCACTGAAATTGGCATTAATATTCGCTTTTATTTTCCACTTTCCGCTTAAATTTCTGTTAAGTGAACTTAAACCAGAAAAGAAGCGTTCAGATTTCCTCCAATTTTCATTTTTCGTCTTAGATTTCCAGAATCTACAAAAAGGGAACAAATGAATTATTAAGCCGTCCGCGTTTTTACAATAGCCCGCTCTAGTGCTCGTGTGTGATGGATCGCGCGATCTCTTATGCTGACTCCGTTTCAGAAATGTGGCTGGAGTGTTGTAGCGGTTGTCCTTTCTAAATCACGCCCTTCCACCTCCGCTGACCTTCTTGTACCTTCACCCCCCGACATCGGACCCCACTGGCACGGCTTTGTATAGTCTCGTAGGATATGCGCCTTTGTCTTTAGTTTGGCATTGATTAGTATTTAGTAGGTTTGTTGCAATGTCACGTTACCCAAGTACATCAAGATGCTTTCAGAAACTCAAATCAGCTTCAATGCAACAGCCTCCGCAACAGCAACCGCAGATGCAGCAGCGGATCCACCAGATGCCGCAGCCCTCCGCTGCCCCGGTCATGTACGCGACTTCCATGGACATGAACGGCTACACCACCGTCTACCAGTACCCCACGGCGGCGTTCCAGCAGCCGCCTCCCCAGCAGTTCATCGGAGCCGACGCGGGCTACCAGTCCAATCCGCAGTTCAGCTTACCCCCGCCGGCTATGTACAACCCCGTCGCGCATGCGCCTCCCGCTCCAGCCGCAGGAGCCTACTCCCGACCGCCTCCCCAGCAGCAGCAGACCTACTACACGGTGCCGCATCCGACGATGATGGCCCACGCGGACCCGCCCAGGAACCCTTTCGTCGGTTCGTCCAAGCACTGCTTGTCCGTGTTCGACACTCCGGCCGAGTCCTCTGCCGCGTACACCGCCAGCTGGGTCTCGTCGACGTCTTCCATCCCGCCAGAGCAGAAGGCCTCTCCTGATCAGGAGTCGAATCCGCCCACACCTTCTGAGTATTCTAACAACTGGCATGAGGTACCTACTCCTTTCCATGAATAGTTAGCACGGGGACATTCTGAAGGAGGACTTACTCATCTTAGGTTTGTAAACAGGAGTAGAAGTAGATTTCGATAGGCTGAGTACGATGCATGCGATCCCAAATGTCATGGTTCGAGAAAGCCCAGCGTCGAAGATTGCTTTTGCCTCGCTAAAAACGCTATTTTGCCATGATTCACCGATCTATGACAAATCAGAGCATTACACTGTAACCAGCCTTCGAAACCTATCTTCACGCCAACTTTTCATCCCACACGGGACATGTGAAAGCGGGGCCATTCCAATCCCAAAGATCGCAATTAACCTGTCCTCACATGCTTCTCCTTCTCCAGAACAGTGGAAATCGGGCTTCGCCTCTCGTGGACGAATTCGCAGCAGGAGCCTCCGCCACCAGTGGCTTCTCTCCCCCTCTCGGAGACAACACTCTCGATGCCCAGCTTGCATCACTCAACATTTCTCACGTAAGTCAACTTGATTCTTAGCGCAGTGTAACTTTTCCTTTCAGGCTGACTTCACTGCCAACAATGGTAAAGGACCGATGCCGAGTGGATTCTACGGAGCTCGCACGATGAATCCCCAGATGTCGAGTCAGTCCGTCACGGTCCACTCCGTGGGGGGCCAGATGCAGCAACAGTACTTGACCCAAGGTCCCCTGATGTACTACCAAGGAGCTCCGCCACAAGCGGCCAACACCGGTTACTACGTGCCCAACCAGCCGCCTCCTAACCAGCACATGGTGGATGTGAGTGGAAGCACTTGGGCCGACATGGTCAAGAAGGGAGGCTGCA
>JADLIF010002190.1:0-16459 GCA_016648015.1 Steinernema khuongi | reverse complement strand
AGTTTGCATCCGCAAACTTCTTTCAACCCCACATTTTGATTTTAAAAAATATTTACTGAAATGTCGTTTACTCAAAAGTCGTTTACTGATTTCTCGTTTACTGAATTGTCGTTTACTGAAATGTCGTAGTACCATTTCAAGTGGTTGAAATTTGTTGAAAATGATGCAAATTGTTTTGTGGAATGGCGCGATTTTCGGTGACGCCAACAGACAGAAGCGCTTTCCAATTGTTTTGTTCTCTCATAAAAATTCTACTCTCTCGGAAAGCCTGACAACTGAATCAAGCAACAATTTTTTTATTTGTTATGTTCTCCACTTCATTCTTTACAGCACCCCAGTGAACGGGTCCCGTAGTGTTCCAAGAAATGTACGGCTGAATGCTGCGCCATGAGAATCGAGCCGCTCCTCCACTGCCTCGAGCTGCTCTTCCTGCTGGAGATGTGTCGCGCCGGCGGTGTTCGCAAAACGCATCCCATCGAACTCACCATCGACTCCGGGTCCATACGAGGAGAATATCTGGTAGGTGATGTTCTATTTTTGCAACTTAAAACAACTGTCAAAGTTTATGGCTTCTATGCACTACTTTCACAGTATTTTTAGAAGAACACTAGTTTCACCCACATAAGCTTAATTTTTGGCACACGACGTAGACGTTTTTTACTAATTTCACTGATGTTTCTTTTATTTTTGCCTTCTGAATCAACGGTCAACGTATAGCTCCTGTGCACTGAATTTACGTGCTTTTTGGAAGAAGGCTATTTTCGCCTACGTCAACTTTTTTTAAACCCTTTAATTACACTTCTTCGTTCTGCAACTTTCTACTTGAGTGGGAGTGACGGTCGTTGCAACTGATCCACTAACACTAGCACAAATAGTGACCAGCAAAAAAGACTCTGCGTTGTTCTGCTATCCTAATATCCTAATTTGCGTTCCAAGAGTTTTGCTAACTTGAACACTTCTATAATGGCCACTAAATAAACATGATTATCTTCTGGCATTTTTGAAGATCAGTATCTCTGGGCTCTTTATCATTTTAAACGGTACTTCGACTAGCGTTTGCATTGAATCCAACTGGCAATCAATTGCGTACGCGTGACATGGGAATATCTCCCATTAAAACATGTCTTATTAAAAAAAGTAACAGTAACTGACAGCGCTCTGGTCTCTGTTAGTTCACGTTTAAATAAAACTATTTTGATTTTGCACTATGATTCTATTACTTCCGTATGAATAGGAGAATGAATTTTATAGAGTTAAATTTTAATAAATGAAATTATTTCTTAAATTTATTATAAAATTTTGAAATTATTATTTTTCATTTTTGTAATATGTCGCGGCGGACCATCGGAGACCTTTGCAGACCATCGGGGCGAATGACTTTGCCGTCTTCAAGGGCATTCCCTACGCGGCACCTCCAGTCGGTTCGCTCCGCTTCCAACTGCCCGAGTCCCCGGCCAAGTGGCGGGGGGTGATGAACGCGACACAGTATCCTCCGATGTGCGCGCAGAAGCCGCGAAGGAAAGCCACCGACCCAGCTCATCTCTACCGAATACATATTGCCGAAGATTGCCTTTACCTGAACGTCTTTGCGCCGCCGCAATTCACCAACGACACGTACCCCGTGATCGTGTGGATCCACGGCGGCGGCTTCCAGTCGGGCTCCAGCGCCGACTACCCCCAGGAGGCGATCCTGAACAACATCGTCTCACGCAAGATCGTCTTCGTCTCCATAAACTACCGACTCGGCCCGTTGGGGTTCTTGTCCACGGGCGACAACACCATCCCCGGGAACAACGGTCTTTGGGACCAGATTCTCGCTTTGAAATGGGTAAAGGTAGGTCTTGGAGAATATTGGGTCGGTGGAGAACAGTCGTTCCAGAAAAATGCTCACGTTTTTGGCGGTGATCCGGAGAACATTCTTCTCATGGGTCAAGGGAGTGGCGCGGCTTCGGCGTCGCTGTTGGCTCTATCGCCAAGGGCTGAAGGTAAGTTGTCCTAGCGTTCCTCCGTTCTACAGGAGAGATAGTCGCCTAAGGAATTTGTTTTTTATACATTCCAAGAAGGATTTTTTATTAAAATATGTTGGAAAAGTGAAAACTTGTTGATCCTCATTTTCCATTTTTGCACGTACTCCTCGAATCTTATTCTTATTTCATTCTCGAATTTTTCTCGTTAGTGCCTCTAGTGAATTTTTGCAATCTCGGCCTTTTTTGTAATCTCAACTTCTTTTTTATGAGGTTTTCACAACGAAAACAATAGTTTTGATATATTTGTTAGCATCAAAGCTCAGTACTATAGGCATCTTGAACATGTACAACTTGTTCTCATTTTTGTCGTTCGATAGATCCCATCTTCTTAGAACGACCGAGGTTCCGAGTTGAAAAAAGATACGACCCAATCTTTGACCTCTTTGTCGGTATAAATTTTATGGAAATCTAAAAGATTTATTGGTATTTTTGATTGCGAGAGTTGCAAGCCTTTGCACTCGTGTGATAAGCTTTTCAATATTTACTGAGCTTGACAACACCTTTGTATTCTTTTTATTTTTGCAACCTCTCAACATACTCAACATAGACGAGCATGAACAACTAGTTCCCATTTTTTAGTAACAGGATTGATTCTTAAAACGAAAAAAGATTTAACACAATTTTTGCCTCCTCACCGATATAAATTTTACAGAAAACTACAAGATTTATTGCTACAGTTGGTATGTGAATTAAGGTATTTTTATAGGAGGCCAATTCAAACCTTTTGTACTCGTGTGATAAGCATTTACAGAGAGCTTGAGAGCCACTGCATTCTTCTTTTACTTTGGCTCAAAATTTTTTATTGTCCTGTTCCATTTTCACAAGTGTCCACACTTGAAGGGCTTTTTACGGATTTAGTTGAATCACATAATTTTTGTATCTCTTCTTGGCAATCGCTTTTTCCAATAAGGAGTATTTGGATAGTTTGTATACTCAAAAAAAGAAATCATGGCAAATTTTTTTTATTTTTGCAGGGCTACTGACATGCCCCAGAAACCGATATAATGATAAGTAAGAAATTTTTTATCCCTCGTTAATTTTGGAGTGGATTTTAGGTCTTTTCAACAAAGTTCTGCTCATGTCCGGCACCGCGATATCCCCGGGAGTCGTCCGGGACACAGCGATGAACGCGACTTGGGCTCTGGACAAGAAGCTCGAGTGCAGGTCGTTCAACTCGTCGGAACTCATCGACTGCTTCAGGAAAAAGATGAAAGACGAAATCCTGGACGTGGTGGTTGGTACCTTCTTGCCTCTCCTTCTTTATCCCCTTTCCCCTTCAGAAGTCCGAATACGACGACTACGACGAGTTCGTGCCCATAGTCGACGGGCCGGACGGGGTGATCCCCGAAGCGCCGGAAATCCTCGCAACATATCGAAGAAAAATACCCATCATGCTGGGGACCACCCACGACGAAAGCTCGCTGCGGCTGGTCCTGCTGGACGAGAAGAGGCTCAACCACACGTCGCTGGACGTCTCGGTAGCGGAGGTGCTCGCGGAGAACCTCACGAGGACGTTCAGCGGCTTTATCAACCATCCACTCATCTCGGAAGGGTGCAAGCACGAGTACATCTGGACCAAGATCGACCCCTCCATGGAGTCGGACATCCTCTACAACTCCATACTGAAGGTGCTGAGGCCCCCTAGAGCCACGATATCTTCGGCGTTTAGATGTACTCACACTTCTGGTACGACGCTCCGACGTCCCGTCTAGCGACCTACTACGTGAAGCAGCGAGTCCCTGTCTTTCTCTACTCCTTCGACCACATCAGCGAGAACTTCGAAACAGATCGTAAGCGTTGTAAATGTTACCAAGGTTTCCGAACACCCCTGGTGCAAAACTAAATTCTTTTCATTACTTTATATTTCTGGACATATTTTTGTTGTTTCTATCTGTTTGATTTTTTGTAAAGAGGATTTATATTAATTAAGCGATTTTTGGATCATTTTTGGAGAACCACACTTTTCTGCTTTTCCTATCAAGGAGTGTGTATTCTTATACATATTTCCACATTATATTAATGCTTGAAAACTAATGTGCACTCTTTGTTTTATCTGTTTGGTTCAATTTTGCCTTCTTCACTTTTTTCTACTTTATTATTTAAGTATGCATACAAGCTGCGGTGCATAGTAATAGGTTGCATTTTGTTATTTTGTTAATTTGTGTGTTCCTTGAGCGGGATTCTGGAAGAAGTTTTAATAATTTTTGTCAATTGCAGCTCATTTCAGCTATTCTTGAATCGTTCGCCATGAAGTTTTGGTGAATAAGACAGTAATAGTAAATGTCCTATTTAGTTCTATTCTTCATACATTGCTTAGTATTTAGTTTGCATTATTTTCTTGAACGTCGACCTGATAGCCTCAAATTAACTGCTGCGCTATTGTGATCTGCCTGTTCGGGATCATGGACGGATATGACATATTTTCATAGCTGGTTTGCCCTATTATGATTCACTTGTCACTGTAAGAAGCAGGATTATTTAGTGACTCTTTCGTTATTATAGTCATCAATACTCTCTCTATAACTTATGCCAAAGTAGCAGCTGAATACTAATATTGCTATTCTGTGACGATTTTAAGTAGAAACGCGTGTTAGTTCTTGCTCAATTGTCACCTTTTCTGAGCACAAGTAAGAACGTTAACATTGAAAAGGTGCAGTATTTTTTAAGATGTCGGCAGAACTCCTTTTTAAATCATCGCTTTGAAACATAATTTCCCGAACCTTTGCAGGAGCCTTCCACGGGGCTGACGAAATCTTCCTCTTCGAGATCGAGCCCCGCTTCTTGACAACTCGGAGAGATCGCAATTGGCAAATCGACCGACGGGTAACTGAGATCTTCGCCGACTTGATTGTCAACTTCTTGAAATACAAGTGAGTGCCCCTCCCCGTTTCTCCCTTCCACTCCCTCCGCTCAGTAACCCCACGCCCGAGATCGCCGGGTTCTCCTTCAACTGGACGTCGATGGAGGAGAGCCAGCTGAACTACTTGTCCATAACCGACTCTCCGGAGATGGAGGTCGGCTTCCGGTGGCAGGGCCACGTCTTCTGGAACTGGTACGCGCGCCACCTCGACGCCGTGGACGTCGGGAACCTCCACAGGATCGCGCAACTGGACAAGCAGCTGGGTGACTATCAGGTAGGGATGGAGCCCCGGAGCCACGCCTACTTCTGTCCTCCTAGCTCGCCACCTGGATGCTTCTGTTTTGCGCCCTCTTCTTCTTTGCCATCCTCGTCGGCCTCGCCTGTTACTGCACTCGGAAGGAAGCGGACGACGACGAGTTATGACTAATGGGCGAGGTTTCATCGCATAATTCGCCTCCTTCTAACCTCCACAACGGCTTTCACAAAACATCATCGCTCTAATCTCTCCTCTCTCTCTGTCGTGGTGAAACCTCGCTTCATTGCACATTTGACTTGATTCATCCTGGACTTCTCAAATGTAAATGGATAAATACTTCTTTATTGTTCAGCAACTAGGACCGAAATCCAGCAGGAAGATGCCACCGCTGTGGTCTACCTTCTTCATTCCCAGAAAGCAAAGTCTTTTTGAAACAAAAGAGTATACGAGGGCAAGTTCTTGCACACGCCCGCTCGATTGGAGGAAGGGTGGGAATTTTTTGTATTTTTAGTAATTTTTAGGTGTACTTTGTCAGGTTATCTCGTTCAGAATTTTTGTCAGTCGTAATTGGCATCTTTCTGTTTCTCAAAAACACCAATTATTAAGATCAAAAACGGTGTAGATCCCAAATACATAGGAAGAATACGAATGGTTTTTTTTTGCTTTTGGGGAACTTTGCTTGCTGACTGACGTAAGGTTTCCGTGTTATAAAATTATGCAAAATTTTTGCGCCCCGGATCTTCAACCAACGTAGATGTTTTATATTTGACGGTATTATTGAGGCATTATTTTTACATATTCGCTACTGTCTTTCTTCAATGTACTAAAAGTTAAATTTAGGAATTTTTGCAAGTTGCAAGTTGCAAGCTTACCACGACAGCAAGCAAGCTTGCGACATAATTAAAGAATTTCGTTTTCATTTCGTTTCTAAAAAGTACTAATATTAATAAAATTAAATATGCAATTAACTAATATTTTTGTACGTGCGTCTCATAACCAGAGATGCGCGGTTACGGTTTATGGCTCGATTTCCGTTTGGTTGCAATTACAAATCGATATAGATGAGAAACTTTTCGAAATACAGGGATCTCAGGGATATTCGATCTGTGGGCAACTGCGTCGCTCGATCAGAGGAAGGGTGCGTGGGTAGAGAAAGTGAGTTTTTCTTAAGATTTTTGAATTGAAGCGCTGATATCATCTTGGCTAAATCAAAACTTGAGGTGGACAGCAGTGGACTGACATGGAGAGGGACTAATCACAGCGGAATAAATCACCCAAGTTCTTCATGACGTGCGAAGTGTGAAAGTGAACTCCGCTCTAGTGACTCCCGCATGAATATGAAGTGGAGGAGTGGGCGCCGCATTTGTTGTCACAGCTGTTTTCCATTCGACACGCGTTCGCAACAACAGATCAGAGCGAACAAATCCCTTTCGGTGTTGTCGTCCCTCTCGGTGCCCTTATCGATTGTGCACGACCCCCTTCGGTCGCCGCTATGTGGCACTGTCCGGCCGTTTCACTCCTCTCCCTCGCCCTCCTTCTTCGAAATGTTTGTCAGGGTAGCGCGAACGTCTCCAACGCAGCTTTAGGTGCTCCCTCAAAAGTCCTTTGCGCACGAGATGACAGTTTTCTCCGATACGGTCAGGCACGACATTGAGTTCACCGAGTCGGACATAAGATGTAGGCGTTGTTGGCATGTGGCTGCTCAAAAGGTGCTGTTTAGTGGGCTATAACGACGATATCTTGAAGGCAAAGCAGCGGATGCGGCAGTATTTGAAGTCTATCCAAGGTAGAGTGTTTCTAGAATCTAGATATCAAGTTTTGACTTAAACTTTTGACTTTTGCGAGAGAAATGAGCCTTTGAGTATCGAGCATTTCTAATAGTTAGACCTGATTTACATATAGTAGTTGGCATATTTTTGCTGATTTGTTTGGCAGATAAAACCCGATATAAAGCATTCTACTGGTGTCGTGCGTCCGCCGGGTTACTGGCGCAGATTGCGCGCTGTTCATCTCTTACAAATTATCCACACAAAAGCTCTGAGCACCTTTTCGTAATACAGCGATTTTTGCAGAAAAAACTAGTTGAATGTTCGGTGTCGGAATACGGGCGGACACAGTGCTTGCCCTCTTCTATTTAGTAATTTGGTTGCATATTAACACCAAAAAATAAAAATAGCCACACAAATGTATGTTACATATCTACCTTTTTCGAAAACGGGCCATGACTAAACTTGTGCTTTGACTTTTGCTCTTTTCAGTGTTTCAAAGAAGTCATAGAAAAGGTAAGACGCCACTTTTGACCCTATGACAGAGATTCGGTTGAGAGTTGGAAGAATTCCACGGCGAGGAGAAACTGGATCAGCTCAGAAGTGAAGGTGATTGAGTGCGACTGAAAACTTCCTAACAGCAGGTTTAGTGGAGAATACTCTCGCCGAGATAAGAGAGTACCACGAGAGCAGGAATGATTCGTCAGATGTGTTCCTATTCTTGAAATCCATGTAATGGTGTGTTACCTAAAATCTATTTGTTAATAAATTAGATTGTTTCGAATCACAGTCTTCTGATCGGCACACATTTTTGTTCAATTTGAGTTAATTGATGCAGTCGGACGAGGGCTCCCGCCACGACTTTTCGGCTACACCCCGGAGGAGCGTTTCCAGATATACATGATGGAAGCGCCTCGTTGTTCGTAACACAAAAATTTTAATCAGTTTAAAGAAAAGTTTTTGTCAAGTCAGCCCTTGAGGAAGGCCCAAGTAAGCTGGGAAGCTTCTTTTAAAATACAGCATAAAAACACTTTTTTACCATTGCATCCTCTTGCAGTAGCTTATATCCCAAACAGTAGCTTATATGAATGTAAATTTTTGTACAAAGCAAAGACGTACTACTTTGATCAAAAGGTGCAATAGAGTTTATTAATCACGTGGGAGTAATCTAATTAAGTAATCTATTAATTATCAATCCATTAATTAAGCAATCTAATTCGAATCAGCTGAAAGGACAGTTTTTGTCATATCAGCCCTTAAAGCAGGCCCAAATAAGCTTTCGGGAGGAAGCTGTTGTGTCGATGCCTCCTTCAAGCTACAGCCTAAGAAATAAGAACAGCTTTACCATTGCGGCCCCTTGCAGTAGATTATATCGCAAAGATGTTAATTTTTGTACAAAATAAGGACGCACTACTTTGATCAAACGGCGCAATAGAGTTTATTAGTTAGCTGGGAGCATAAGAGAATAGGCCGCTCCGACTGTTTTAACTTCAGAATCAGTACGGCCGTGGCTTCGGATTGAAGTACTGTTCAAGGGTAGGGTACACTATGTAGCCATATTCGCAGAGGAGGCCGAACTTGCTCTTGTCAGGGACTCTGTGGTGGTGAAGATAGGCCACATCCCAGTCGTAGACGTCGTCTTTCATGGCGTAGATCACGTCCATCTGTAATAGGAAGCTCGATAATACTAACACACTGGGAATTTCAGATGGTAAAAAAGATGGTTTACCTTGATAAGCCCGGACTTGCGTCCTGGAAAGACAACTGCTTGTTCCTTCGTCGGCAGGTCAACGTGGATGTATTTGCCGATGTTCTCGGGCGTTATCTCGTAGCCCACTTCACTGGGCCTCGAGGCCGGCACCTGCTTCAGCACAGCGCTATAGTACTTCACCATCTGAGTGTGGCAAATCTTCTGCAGGTCCGCCAGTCCGTAGTTCCAGTAGAAGTTCTGGAAACTCTCGCCCAAGTCCACCTTATCTCGGGTCAGGGCCATGTAGCACTTCTTGTTCATCATTCGGCCATCCCCAGAGGAACAGAAGCTGTTCAGAGTCCAGCCTGAAAGTCAGAGGTAAGTGCTACTTGGTGGCGAAGAAATGAACCCTGGGAGCTTTGGAGAGAAGGCGCGGCTAGCGCTAGAAGAGCAAGAATCTGCAACCACATGGTGACTGATGGTGATGCTCGTCCTGCTCCCGTTTAAATTGTGTTCCGGCGCGTTGATGTTTGGCGCTCCGATGGAAAAGGAAAGATTTTTGCGGTATTTGCAGTGCTGCATAATGTTTTTAAATAAAGAGACAAGCTTGCCTACTTTAAACCATGGACCATTCGCTATTTTTATTGAAACCATTAACGCGAAATTGCATTATTCTTTCAAGAAGAAGAGTGCATCGGCCTGCAAGCAAAACGATGGCGATGCAGAGAACTAACACAGCAAAGTCTTCATTTAATAATTGCCATCTTCCCTAGCCACACGGGATAGCAAAGTTCTGTTTTAATGATGGTCATCAATTATCCTAAGTCTCAAAAACTCCAACGCTGGATCAGCAAAAATAGTACGTTTTACGAGTCTCGGTGATTTATGATCTTTCGAATTTCATTCTACTCTACACACCTAAAAGGAAAATCCCAACGCACGTAAGCTTAAAATGTTGAGAATGACAATCTTAAATATACAACAGAGTACCCTTCTCCAGGGCCTTCTCGTTGAACGTAATGGTTTCTTCAGAGCTGTTCGATGTTCTCAAAGCCGGCGATGAAAAGTGTGAACGGTAGGATGCAGTGCAAAGGACCGAAGCAGTAATGGTAGAGCGATTGTCTCTGTTCGTCTGCACTCTCTCGCAGCGCTTGGCCGAGACGATCGCTAACTTATGGGACCGTCGGGGAACGCCGTTTTAGACGTCTACAGTTAGGTTAAATTCGGACCTGATGTTTACTGTGATGATACTGGGCGATGATAACTATGAGTTACAACGCGCAACCCGGGGGTCTCAACCGCCCCGTCGGGGTTCCAGTCTGATTCAACATTCTGTAGACAATAGAAATATCTCAAACTTTTGCATAGAGACACTTGATGGTGCTCTGATCATCCAATTGATAAGATGGAGTACGGTATCCTGATCAGCGGTGTGTTTTTTCGGTTTTTGTAACATTGACCTGGAAGACTAATTACCGGTGAGCATTCAGCGTTGAGCTGATCCACTAGCCGATCCATATCAAGAGTACCTACCAGGAATTCCCCATCGAAGCGGAAAAAATGCTCTTCTATGTTTCAAAAGATGTTTCAACATTCTTTGGATGTTAGAAATTAAAAATGTCCAAATTTTTGCACGTACTTGTCGGAGCCCATCTTTACTGGGTGATAAGAACAACTACGCTAATCTGTAGACACTTCCATGAAATGTTTTTTGCTGGAATAGGCCGCTTTGATCTTGACCATTCAGATTGAGATCCATAATTTTTGCATAGGGCATACTCCCACCATCAAAGAAGATCTCAAATGATCTCCTTTTCCGAGGATCAAGAAGTACTGTCCAGCTGATCCCTATTAAGAGTACTAACCAGGAACTCCCCATCGAAGCGTACTTTTCAATGTTTCAAAGACTTTCAACATTCTGCAGACCTTAAAAATTTGAAATATCCACATTTTTGCATACAGATACACGGAACAAATCTTGTCTTGGGGATAAGACGAACTGCACTAATCTGTAAACACTTCCACAAAATGGTCCTTGGTGGAATAAGTCGCTTTGATCTTGCTTGATCATCAAGATTGAGATCCATAATTTTTGCATAATGCATATTAGCACCATTAAAGGTGATCTCTTTTTCCAAGGATCAAGAAGGACTTTCCATTTCTTCCGATTTTCTTTGTTTTCAGGCCATCAACTTTCGTCGCCTAAACGCAATAACTTTTACGTCTCCCATCCACTTTGCTGAACGGACACTGGCAATTTGGAGAGACTTCGTCGTTGAGTTAGGCGATCGATCCAGAAAATACTCGTCGTTCGTTTTGGCAGCAGCAAACACACCGCTTGAGACTGACAGACACACACGGCGGCCCCATTTTACGGCCGTTGTTTTGCCCACTTTCGTGAGTGCTTTGCTTCGCGTCGTTGTTGAAAACGCGACGCGGGGGACAGACGTTAATTACTTTTCCTTCCCTCCTCCACTTTCACGGTCACGTACACATGGCGGAATCGCACGCCCGTTGCATTATTTACTTCGTCACTGTCTATAAGTACCTCCTCTGCGTGGATATACTACAAAGGGCTGTCCCTTATGTTCAACTGCTTCTTGGCCTATGTTCTTCTACATGTTCTGAGTTCCACTTGTGAAGTAGTTGAAGGAGAGTACATTACCAGAATGTTAGAAGGGCAAGCCTTCAGATTTGAACCATGTGTATTTGAGAAAATAAATTGTTAAGAATTCTGGGTGTGAAAGGTGAAGAAATCCACAAAAATAAATTAACAAACCGTCTTCCCCCCACAAGTTGATATTCAATTTCAAGTTTACAAATGCCGATGTGTGTAACCTGTGATATATGTGTAAATTTTTTGTCTTGCTAGGGTTCTTGCTTTACGAATTTCCATGTTTGAATTGAAAATTTATATTTCAGCTTTGCTTTTTTTTTAAATCTGCAACAGTGTCGTTCTACATAATGTAGCGCGTAGAAGTGCGCATCCTATAAGAAAAATCAACATGATTAAAATTTTAAAAGTAGACCACTGCATGTGTGGCGAATTAAAATTCTCTGGCTGACGATTTTTTAATCGAAAGTTTTGCCACAGTGCAACAAGCAACTCTTTTCAGAAACCACTTGATATTGCTTCCGCAAAGTGGTCACACATCTGTTTATTTTCATTTGAAGAGAGCGATTTATAAACAGAAAACGTTTAACGTGCAGCACACGCAAACAAAGCGGAAGGGAAGTCGGTGGAGGACTCTCACAGCGACCGCGTGGTGACTTCCGTGAGCTGAGGTCCAGTCCATGTCATAGTTCCACGTACTTGTAATTCAATCCATGTTTGAAGCTACCGTAGATTTTGCTATTTTACGAATGTCATATCTACAAAAGGCTGAAGTTCATCTCCACGTCCTTTTGAAACTCGAAACTGAAAAGTAGGGAAATTAAATAAGGACGTCCCAGGATAATTTCCTGTCAATATCTTCATTCTGCATTCAGTGCTGATCACGGCCCTAGCACTAAAATGAGCCTCTCCTTCCTATGCACCTACTACCAAAAGAGAACCACCAGCCCCAGTTTTTTTTCGTCTATTGCTATGATGGATATTTTTGTTGAGAAGTTGACTGTTCAAAAATTATTTTTTCGGCTAGAAATCTTTTATAACACAGAACAAACTTCAGTAAGAACAAAAATTTATCCATTCTTATAATATTCGGCGAATCTGATACAATAAAATAAGGCTAAAACTGAAGTTAAATAAAGTAAATTAAAATGCATTTTACAAACCCAAAGAAAATGTAAAGTTTACTTCCATCACTCTTTTGGTCATGATTTGCGCAGTAAAATCTTATTCACATGTAAACCTAAATTTGGTTTATTTTGGAAGCAATCGGCGTTTTTGGATATTTTTATCGTCTTGTTTGACAGATTGTGGAAAAGCAAAAAAATAAAGTATTTTTGCAATGCAGTAATGCTCTAATGGTAATGCGTTACTCTAATAAACATAAGACCATAGACCATAACACAAAGACGATAACAATAAAGATATGACGAAATGCAATGTATCTTTAATTGCGTAGATTTTACCGTCATCACTTTTGATGTTAAACATGATTCAAGCAATAAAATTCTATTCACTCATGTGTATAATTATGTAATTCTTAGGCTTTGTAGCCAAAAATACTCACAGCGGTCATTTAGGACACTTTTCCAGTAGAATGTGCTCGCCGATATTTTTGATACTTGTATCTACGAGCAAACTTAAAACCACAAATCTTCCCAAAGTGACAGTGGAATCATTACGCAATAGATCTGAAGTACGTTAATGTGCTCCAAGCCCTTAATTCGGATTTGGCGTTCGGCTCGGCTCCGCGATAAGTCCCTCGCGGAACCCCCCGCTGGCACTCTGGCTTCCACTCCTCGACGTTCGATGTTTGTTTGTGCTCAGGTGCATCACGCGCGCTTCGCCGAACGCCTCTCCCCTGCGTACATACATGCCCATTCAGGCGTTAATTACAGCGCTGCCAGGCGACCCGGCTCCTCAACTCTATCGCCTCATCCAGAGCCGTGTCCAGCGCACTCTTCAAAATTCACCTCCTCTGCCGTTGTTTGTCGTCGCGCCGCGAAGGCGCGACAAACTCTACCGAGAAGAACGTCGCAGCGGACATTCACAGTGCACAGGCGAATGGCTACATTGGTGAGTCGTTTTGGCCAAAAGCACTGTTAAGAAGAAAGAGGCAAAAATCGTTCCATTTTTTTCTGGTGAAGTTTGCATTACGGTACAAAAGTTACCAAGTTGTTATCCCATAATTTCTTTGTCTCCAAGACCTGTGCGGATTCCCATTCAGATTTTTATGCTGTTTTTTTAAGATTTTGTGCTGATAAAAGCATGCGGTCCTGCGGATTTCGAAATTAACCTCTACATTGGCAAAAATATTCGCTTAGTCTTTCTATTTTCCTTACCGGGATATTCGAATATGATGATATATTAAGGGGCATACGAAATGGACCTTCCTCGGCGTTCAAACTTTTCAAATTTTTGCGATTGTTTTCCAAAAAATGAATGATTTAAAATCTTATTAAAACCATTTATTACATTTTTAAAAAACCAGAAAATTTAAAACAACCAAAAATCGTTCTATTGAAGTTTGTAGTTTGCAACAAAAATTACCAAATTGTTATCCCAAAGTTCCTTCGTCTTCAAGCCCTGTGAGGATTCCCATTCTGATTTCTGTGCTGTTTTGTATGCTACATGAAGGCGTTGCGGTCCAAGAATTTTTGAGGAATTCCACTTCAACACAAACGAAACTTCCAGGGGCCAATAATTTTCCCTTAACTTCACTTAGTTAGTTATATTCTCTCGGCGTTCAAACTGAATAAGCGGAAGAAGTCACTCTATACACAATTATTCCTTCTACACATGTACCGAAATATAGTTGAATAAGGCCAAATTGAAAGGGTCCGTTCTCCGGTAACCACGGGAAATAGCGTGTTAGCGATAAATCCCACTTCAACCACGCCCCATTGACAATTGGTTTCCCATTAAAAGTATCATTACCTGAAGTTGCGACAAAAAGTAGGTTTAATTTTACAAAAATTTTTTACTGTATTCAAAAATTCTTCACGCAGTTCAGTTAATTTTTGTTCGGGAATTGGTGCCGTGAACCTTCCTTAACTCCACGCAGAAGAAAGCTCGAATTCTTATTACCATCAGATTTAAATGAATCACACACCATTGCACATCGTTTTTCCTGGGTAGAGGCAAGTGAGCAAACGCTAGGATGGACTAGGAGGCGTTTCTGAAGAGGTGCGTGACCATACAAAGAAAGGACATTGTTGAACGGTGGTAGCTTCTGCCATGTGTACTACGAAGAATGTATCTGTTTCCAGTAGCTAATCAAGAGATGAGTTATGGACATTTTATTTTTGATCATTTTTTTTTACCTGTTACCTTTATTTTAGATAAGCACTGACAGTTAATTAAATCCAATGAGCTTTTGGGTACCTCTTTACATCTTGTTCTTTATCACATAACAGTATCACGGGGTGGATTTTATAATTTTTGTGGCTGTATCAAACCTGCAATTCTGGTAAGAAGTACCAGTCAATACTTCTTACCAGACATTTAAGTGTTATCAACCCATTCATTCCTGCAATTCTTTCGTTAAGAAAGGACATTGTTGAACGGTAGCTGTGTATCTGTTTTCAGTAGCTAATCAAGAGATGAGTTATGGGCATTTTATTTTTGTTCACTTTTGGTTCCCCCTGTTACCCTTATCCTCTATATAATAAAAGAGGAACCTGTTTAATTTTTCTATTTGTCACATAACATTTTGGATTTCATAATTTAGTGACCTTATCAAACCATTAGAACCAAACCTGCAATTTGGGTCTTACAGCCAATACTACTTGAAACGTCATGCATGTATTCTCAACCAATTCATTCCTGCAATTCTTTCGTCATCTGCTGGGGTAGTCAATTCGTCACACCGCCTGTACCTTCCGAGTACTTGTACCAGCACAATAGTAACTAATAACGTTGTGTTTTCGCTCGCCTAAAACCCAATAGATCGAAAACTGAGCCATCCGAAAAATTATCAATCTTGACGTCATTTTTGATCGTCTGTATTTTTCGTGACTTTTTTCATTTTTCGTGTGAATTATTTGCAAAGTCTGACTCATAATTGTCGACTGCGAAAAATTCAAATACTGAATTTTAGAACCTTCCAGTATATGGGATAATGTCTTCACCACCACGTCCATACTTTGAGTCATAAAAAAGAGACCTCTAGTGATCTGCTGGCAAGCTTAAGTTTAATTTATTTTCAGTGGTATGGCGTCGATCGTTTTTGTGATATCACACTGCCAAGGAAATTTTGCAAAAAGTTCATTTCGTTTATTTATTAAGAAAAGTTTATTTATTTTTGCATATTTTTTTCCGAAGCCAAGTAAATGTCGCCTGTAAAATGTCACCACAAAATGTCACCAAAATGTAGGTGTTCAATTTTTGGCGCCACTAGAGCAACGCAGTTGCGTGTTGTATCGTATTCGCATTCCACCTCACCATTGCCATAAACATTTGAATACGTATTTTTGGAGTTCATAAATCCGAAGCCTATACATTGAGATGTCTTCAAATTTATTATTTTTATTTATTTTTTTTTTTTGAATCAACACCACCTATTAAACAGAGCTTAACGGATCCAGATTTTATTTGTCAAACTGAACTACAATATGCAGGTGTTCAATTTTTGGAGAGGTGGTATGTTAGCCACTTTCACATAATTAGTTGCGCGTTCTATCGTATTTGTATCCCTTCCACTTCACCATTGGCATAAACATTGTAGTATCGATGCGGACTTTGAATTTTTGCGTGACATTAGCCAACCTCCACAGTTGCTTCTGAAGCAGCGCGAAGCGAACGTTTCAAAGTTGATAAAGACACTAAAGTAAAAATTCGGAATTTTTGGTTTTCCTGCTAGCGATCTTTACCTTTATCTTTACCATTACCGTAAAAATAGATTTCTCATCACAATGGGGTTTTTCTGCTCATTTCACGAACTCCGTACTTTTATTTTGCGAAGAGCAAGCTTTTTTTTCTCAGTTTTTGGAGTTGGTTACGCTGAACAATAGAGAAGCACACCTAAAGTTTTCAGTCGCAAAATGGTTCCAGGGACCATACAGGGTGCGTAGTAAATACTGTAAGTCGACCGCACGTGTGGTTTTTGATGCAGATTTTGGCATATTCGCTGTTTGTAATTGTTTTATTTGTGTTCTCCGTATTCTTTTGTCCTAGAATTACTGAAAAAAATTGGAGCCTAACACCAGATCAGAGCCGCGCCAGCGGATTCAAGAAATTCAACCAGCCAA